>MU263116.1:0-49186 GCA_020310875.1 Ceratopteris richardii | reverse complement strand
CCCCCCCCCCCCCCCCCCCCCCCCCCCCCCCCCCCCCCCCCCCCCTCCCCCCCCCCCCCCCCCCCCCCCCCCCCCCCCCCCCCCCCCCCCCCCCCCCCCCCCCCCCCCCCCCCCCCCCCCCCCCCCCCCCCCCCCCCCCCCCCCCCCCCCCCCCCCCCCCCCCCCCCCCCCCCCCCCCCCCCCCCCCCCCCCCCCCCCCCCCCCCCCCCCCCCCCCCCCCCCCCCCCCCCCCCCCCCCCCCCCCCCCCCCCCCCCCCCCCCCCCCCCCCCCCCCCCCCCCCCCCCCCCCCCCCCCCCCCCCCCCCCCCCCCCCCCCCCCCCCCCCCCCCCCCCCCCCCCCCCCCCCCCCCCCCCCCGTTCTGACAGCCCCCCCCCCCCCCCCCCCCATTATTATTTTTGTTTATTTTTTTATTTTTATGTTTTCCTTTTTTTTATTTCTTTTGTTTATTTTTTAATTATTATTATTTTCTTTTTATTTTTTTATTTGGGCGTTCGAAAAGGGACAAAAAAAACCAAATATATATATATATATTTAATTTTATTTTTGAAAATATACAATTTATCTTTTTTTTTATTATTATTTTTTTATTTTTTATGGCTCAAACCTTTTGGCTCTGGATCGTGCCTCGGTTGGCCGTTTTTTACAAAAATGGAGTCATTTTCATGTTTTTTGGCATCTCTGGATTCAGTTTTTGACTTTATTTTTCCATATTCCCACTTTTTCTTTGACTTTTGGTCCAAACCCACATGTTTTGTGCACAATTACCACATGTTTTTATTTCACCTCATTGGCCACATTGTCTGTTATCACCTCCTCTCACCATATGTTCAATATTTCACATATGCTCCCTCTGTAGCTCTCCTCTTTGATCATTGTTCCCTCTCCAGACCCCATAATCCTTCTCCCAATCCCTCCCTTTACCCATCTGCCCAGCCACATCCTTAACCCTCCCGACCCTATCCCTCTCAGCCCCATCAGCCCTCCTTGCCCCTTCCCTTCTACCCTCCCATTGCCATCCTTTTTGCTTTTCCATAAAAAACATCCCACTTCTGGTTCTTTTCTGGTGCTTGTTCTGGTGGAATTGGTTGCTTCCTTTTAAAATTATTTTTCCATCCTTCAAAATCTTCAACATAAATTTGCTCCTCCCATTTTACATGTGGCTTAATACCTTCCTTGGTAACTGCTATTTAATATTTGTATAATTAGCAACGCATGTATTAGGTCAACTAAAATAGGAGAAACATATGTGTCAAGAATATTCTAAAGGTTGGGTGGACAATTCTAAAGGCTAGATGGACAAAACATCTTCATTCAATACAGGTATGTATAATTTGACCTTACTCTCATAACATGTGTATGTGTGTATATGTGTGTGTATGTTTATATGTGTGTATGCATTCATGTATATTATGTGTATGTTTATATATGCATGTATATATATATATATATATATATATATATATATATATATATATATATATATATATATATATATATATATATATATATATATATATATATATATATGTGTATATATATATAAATAGATAGAAAATTGAAAATTATACCTTAATAGTGTCGAAACATATACATTACTCCATCCAAAACGATTTGGAAGATTGCGAATAAGTAAGCTTGCACTTAGTCATGTCAAACGAATTCCTTCATATACATGCTTTAGACATTCCTCTTGAAGCTATTTCTCATTTTTAGAAATATCAATACTCTCACTGTCATTTTGATACCAATCCTCAATAAAATCTGCCATGCCATCATCTTCATCATTGTCACACAAATCTTGTACTTTATCATCTTTTGAATATAGATCTTTCAACCTTGCATATTACATAGGATTACTTTTGTGTAGCCTCCTCATAGAAGCTTCTGATAAATGAGGTCTTACTGGCAATTGTGAATGGTGTGGAGGAATATCATCAACATCATACGTTGGAATCTACACATATAAATAAAATTCATTAGTATTCCATAAATGAATAAAAAGTAAACTTTAAATATAAAATTAAGTATGTAAGTTATTAAATATGGATATAAAATTTTTATTCTCTCTAGCTAAAAGGTGATCTTGGAGGTCTACGCCATCCATAATTCACTAATAGTTCATCACCGGCATGTAATGTAGTAATAGCATTGACAACTATCTGATTGATCAGAATCTGATTATAATAAGAAACAAAAAAATATATAAGTTATGTATCCATCAAATATATTTAAAACTAAATGTTTGATATACTTACAATATATAGTCGTTGCACGATGAGGAGACGGTGGTGGAGTTCCATCTGATTGATCAGAATCTACAAATAATGGTATTTGATATTAATAATCTGATTATTTACATACACAAAAAATTCACATATACATATTTACACATACACACATATTCACATATACACATTTACACATACATATTCATATATACACGAATACACATTATTGTGGGATAAATGCATGTATTTTGTATGAATGAGTGTATATGCATGCATGTGTGTGTACGTATATATGTGGATATGTATATGTGTGTTTATGTTATATGTATGTATATGTGTATATGTATACATATATGTATGCGTATATGTTTGCATGTATATGTGTATGTGGGTATGTGTATGTGTGTGTATATATGTGCATGTATTCTCATTTTTTTTTCTGTTTGAGATTAAATTAACAGGAAATATTGTATGGTGGAAAAAAATAAGAGGCGGCCTAACATACCACCTGAGACGTGGCAGTTTTTTCGTAGACAGCTACGACTTCAAGAGTCATTTCCTTAGCAGAAGGTACACAAATTAATAGTTTATATTTATAATTCATATATTTTAATAATTTTTTATATTTTATTTATGTATTTCTTTTTTCTTAAATAAACAGGCTGATGCAAAGAAGAGAGTGGAGTCAGGCCACACATCACACCTAGGCCAAATGGGCCATAATGCTTTTGTAGCTACATTTGTAAGTATATGTGTTATTGTGAGTATATTTTTTATTTTAGTTAAAATGCAAGCAACTAATCTTTTTTATTTGTTTCAATGCAGCGAAAGGATTATGGCACATATCCTACGAAACATGAGATCGAGTATGCTACACATTTTGGATATCGGCATTTGAGCGAGTATATGCGAGATCATCCGGATGCCTTTGTGAGTATTATTAAATTTTATATAATAATTTTATTTTTATGAATGGTTTAATTGTTTTACTTATTTATGTTTGTTATATGTAATACAAGAGTATTATGGAGAGGTAGATATGGATGAGGTGGAGAGACAGACATAGGAGGGACGATCTCAATCGTCATAGGGTGATTGATGATCAGGATGATCATGATGTTGTTGCTGATGATGATGATGATGATTAGGATTCTAGTTGGTTATGACATTGGATTATATGTATTTACATTGATATATATATATATATATATATATATATATATATATATATATATATATTATCTATATATTTTTCATTCCAGTTATGTTTTGAATTGTGTGTATGGTATTAAGTAATGAAGAGTTTTGTTCTATTGATTGTTACTATTGTTTATATTAAGCATGTGTTTTAATACTTTAATTATATAATTCATTCATATGTGTGTGCATAAGTGTATATGTATGTGTGTGTATATGTATGTATGTGCATGTGTATGTGTGTGTATATGTATGTATGTGCATGTGCATGTGTAAGTGTATATGTGTGTATGAGTATGTGCATGTGCATGTGTATGTGTGTGTATATGTATGTGCATGTATATGTGTAACTCTATGTTTATATGTGTGTATAAGCATGTATATGTGTATATGTATGTATGTGCATGTGTGTGTGCATGTGTATACGTGTGTGTACGTATGTGCATATATATGTGTATATATGTGTATAATCTATGTATATGCATGTGTATATGTATGAAACATGCATGTGTATGTGGATGCATTTCCATTTGCATCCATGTGCATGCATATGGATGTGCATATACATGTATTTACGTATATGTTAATGTGTGTATGTGTATATATATATGCAATAATGCATGCATGTAAGTCTTGTGCATATGCATGTGTATGTGTGTGTATGTCTAAGTGTATGTGCACATGTATATGTGTGTATATATGTGTGTGTATGTGCATGTGTACATGTGTATATGTGTGAACGTGCATCTTCATCATGTATAAGTGTATAAGTTCATACCAATAAGTGTGAGTATGCTATCTAATGAAAATAACACAATTCAAATGATATACAAAGAATAGAAGTTGTACTTACAATATTTAGCCATACTTTTTGCTTGGTTAGCTTCTTGAATAACCTGCAATAAAGAGAGAAAGAAGAGAGAGAGAGAGAGAGAGAGAGAGAGAGAGAATTCAAAGAGAGAAAGATGTAGAAAGAGAGAAACAGAGACAGAGAGAGACAATAAGATAGAGCTTAGGCAAAACAACAATTCTGCATATACTTGTTTCAGCTCGTAAGCGCAGCGCAATTGCAAACGTTGGAGAGCTCTTCGATCAGATGCGTGAAAATGCCGATCGAAGAGCCTCCAACATTTTAATTTTTTTCATCAACAGATCATCATGTAAGCGATGGTAACGCATCGTAAAAACCACTGAAATAGGTGTCGCATAAGCGACATTTTTTAGCGTCACGTATGCGACGCTCTTTAAAACCGTCACCTTAGCAACGCTCTATGCGAGCATTGCACACCCCATCGCGCCATACATAAAAAAAAACGTCGTTTTATTCATCGTTTGATCGACGGTTCGCGCGCGATGCTCATTGCGACGCATTTTGCAATTTTATAGCGACGAAATTGTGTCGCCTTAACTGTCGCTATGCGCCCGTATTCCTTGTAGTGAATTGCTCATCTTCCATGGGTTGTATCATGAAGATAGAGATATCATAGCCATCCTCATTGCAGTGAGGAGTCCATTGTTCTTTGTTCACCACGATGTCTAACATCTTTGCCCAATTGTGAGGCTCAAATCCCTCATCTGGGAATACTATCGGTGCATAGGTAGGATCTTGAAGGGTATGTCGGTGGCATTCGGATCCTAAGGTTCTGGCTTTTGATCACTCTTCCTCTTGTTTTGCCACTTTACACATCCATAAATGAGTGTCCTCATGCAACCGTGAAGGATCTGATGCTAAGGATTATACTGACTCAACTTCTTCAGGTGTTCTATGGATGGTATTCCACTGTAGTGGGGGTACATCATGATGGGAATAGTCTTTGAGATTGACTTTGGTGGTCACTCCTAGATTTGTAGATACAAAGATTTGGTTCCCCAGTCTTGTACGATTTGTAGTTGCCACATGAAAGGACGTCCCAAAATCATCTCGTAAGCATCCAGTAAGCCTAAGGGTCTCTCGATATGATCATTAGCCATTTGCAACTTCGTTCTCGTGGGTCTTAGGGCTAGATTGCCCCATCCATTCCATAGGAAAGTGGTGGCAATGGCCACTCTAGCACCTAAGTCTAGGATTGCTTTGGTGGTGTAACCTTGGTAGAAGATAGGTAAATAAGTGTTTCCCTCTTCTCCTTCACTCATATCTCCAATCCTTGCAATGGGTATTTCTAGAAATTTCCTGTGCGAATCTTCATGAGAGTGGGTAGTAGCTGTCTTTGGTAACTGGTTTGCCACATGCTTCCACAGCTCAAGTTTAACCTTCAACAAATCTTCTAAAGTGAGATGACACTACACTTTAGTGTTCTTTATTACGTTTGTATTCCTAGGATTAACTGATTCTTTGTTTCTTACTAATATAGTAGGTTCTCTCATACTGATTGACTTTGCTTCACAAGGACCAATGAAGTGAGGTAATTCTTGCAAAGAATGAGATTTGAAATTTGTTTGTTTGCTAGGCTATTCCACCTATTGTTCACCATATGTAGAAGGTATGTCCTGTGGGAATGGTTCATGGAGATCGTCTATCTCTTGATCGGTGGGTGAGTTTCTTGTTCCAACTCCAACTTCCATTTCTCTTCTTGAATTTCTCTCAAAAATCCTTGTGAGTACTTATGTATCGTACAAAGACTCTCCTAATTCGTTGTATTAGGCACTTGCGACACAAGAGATGGTGTGTCTTCTTGTGCATTCGAGATAGAATAGGTCCTCTTAGGATCAACCTTTTCCTTATTAGAAGTCAGGTGTTCTAGTCTCTCTAGTAGTCCTTGAAAGTATAGCTCTAGTTTCACTAGGTTGCTCCAATTGACATACTGAGATGCTTTGAACATGGTCTAGGCCAATTCAACCATTTTCATGTAGAGCTTAGTTCTTTTTATCTTTAGATCTTCTCTGGGATAGTTCTTACTTAATTCTCCTACCTGGGGTCCTTCTCTTATTGTTGTTTGGTATGCCTTGAACATCATATCTAGATCCTCAAGTATAGGTTCAACTAGAACAGATCTTGGTCTTGGTGTTTGGTTTACCTGATTTGACTCTTGGGAGGCTAGTTCTAAGATTTTGGCTCTCGTATCCTTTAAGCTTCCTTCTAAATCATTTATTTTTTAATCCATTTTCTCTTAATTATTTCTCGTGAATCCTTCCAAGATCTAGTTTTCCTTCCATTCAACTCTCCTACTTCACTACTCTCAGCTATCTTGTCAGGGTTTGTTTGTTGATTTTATAGCAATGCTTGCTCTCATCACAGCTTGGATAGGTACATAGGCTGGTGTGGATCCATTTGAAGTGTGCACAATGCCTATCACATTAATGGGGGTTAATTTAGAGGCATCGGCTAGGTCCTAGGACCTTCTCATATGAGGTGTTCTTTACCACAGTTGGAACAAAAACCTTGAAAGTTATAATATTGTGGTTGTCCTGCTCGTGGAGGATGTGGGCACTCCCTTATAAAATGGTCTCCTTGGCACCTAAAGCATGTTCCTTTAGGACCCAGTGATCTTTTCTATCTCAGCTGGGGCCATGGGTTGGGATTGGCATACATGACATTAGTATAGTCTAGCTCCCAGCTAGGTTCTATCGATGGTCTATCATATTGATATGTTTCCAAATGTTCAGGTGACTTGATGTAGCATGCAGGGGGGCTATCTACATTGGCAAAATCAAAATTGTTGGAGTTAGGATCGTTTTCCGTGATCAATGGAGATGAGGGTACTAATGCTCTACTGAGATTCTCTTCTACAACATCATATTTGATAGAGATTACATTGGATGGGGGTGGTGGCTGCTAACCTAGGATCAGTTGGGGTCTAGGTTGAGTCTGGTATGGAAACTAGTAGTTCTATTGGGGTCAATAATAATGAGGTTGAGTGTTGTATTGGCCAAGGTATCTATCAGGTTGTTGATATGCCTGCGGGTAGTTCTATCTAACCACTTGCTTGTTGTACGGACAATCTTGTGCAGTGTGGTTAGTGTACTGATTTTCTATTATGCAATACTAGCTACTAAGGTTGCCTCAAGGTTATGTCATGTTTGGACAAACGTTTGTCATATGCTCATCCCCATAGCTACAACAACACTTGACTGAGGTTATCCTAGGTGTTTTTTTGCTTGAGACTCCTAACTTTTGAGCTACCTTCCTTGCTAGGTCCTCTATGGAACTAGAGTTATTAGAAGGAAAATGAGTAGAACTCTCTGTGTCCTTGAAGACCTTGGAGAGTTCCATCTCTTCTTCTAAGTTGTCCTCGATGTCTACATATCCTCACACATTGCTCTAGTGTTCGGGGTTCTTTCACATATACATATGATCGTAGTTTAGAGCTCAGTAACCCATCCAAAAATAGAGATAATTGTTTAGCTTGAGTGGGAAACTCTAGCATAGGACATCTCTCGATGTAGTGTATGAATCTACATCCATCTAGTCTGACTATCTCCTGAGGGATTTGTTTGAAATTGTGAATCAAAGAAGAATTATTGTGCCTAATCCCACTCCTAGAGAACTCGATGATAAATGATTCTAATAGGTGATGGATGTCTCTAAATTGTCTTTGTTGTAAAGGTTGGAACTAGGTTAAAGCAATGTCTTTCAAGGTGAGTCCAAATGCATTATATTGGGTGAACATGTCGTCCACTTGTTCAGCTCGTAGCACTTGCTTGAACTCGGCCACGTGGTCATAGTGATCTCTTATTCCATCGAAATAGGTTTTCATGGATTTCACTAATTGGGTGGTCAGAGATGATTTGCATTTTGTGATGCATTTAAGTTGTCCTATCGAAAAAATTAAGTTCTTTGTCTGGGTGCACTTACACTCTCAACTCTCAAGACTTCTTCCTTTAAAAACATCCGTTGGCACTTAAATCCCTCTCATCCCTATCCAATCTAGGGTTTTTTTTCCTTGTTAGTAATTGAATTGAATAGATCGGTTAGATTACTTACTATCCTTGGTTTTGCTCAGAGTCCTTGAATAGCTCCAACACAAGTGTCACCACTGAACTAAGCTAATTTTGTTTTACTTGCCGATTACCAAAAACTACCAATAAAGATGACCTTTGATTGCCCTTTATCAACAATTCAATAATTAGGGAAAAATATTTCAAAAAATTAAAAAACGCTAGTTTGGTCGTTTCTATTGAATCGTCGTGATGGTCTAGTAGGATCGTGATGGCGTGGCAAAATTGCAATGGTGTGGCCTCTCGTCATGATGTTCTGCAATGAGCACGATGGTCAAGCATCGTCGTGATGGCATGAGCCAATCATGATGGTCTAGAATTGACGTGATGGCATGAGCCAATCACGATGGTGTATTCTCTCGTCACAATGGTCTGAACCAATCATGATGGTTAATGGTCATCATGATGGCATGAGCCAATCATGATGGTCAATGGTCATTGTGATGGCATGAGCCAATCGCGATGGTCAATGGTCATCGTGATGGTGTGAGCCAATCGCGATGGTCAATGGTCGTCATGATGGCTTGAGCCAATCACGATGGTGATGCGTCATCGTGATGGCATACACCAATCATGATGGTTCACAAAAGTAGAATGTTTTTGGATGCAAATATGGATTCCTTAGTGTGCTAAGATGCTCTACACCCTCAACATGACATATTCAAAAAAATTGGAACTTCTAAAACCATCACGATGGTCTGAGGCATTCGACAGAGATGATGAATAGAGGTAGATTTTTACCTATAGAGTGTTCTAGCCTCTTACTGAAGCAATATCTTGCAAATAAAACTCACAAACACATGCAAACACACTCTCTCACTTGCTCTCTCTCTCTCTCTCTCGCTCTCTCACAAATGCAGGAAATCGGAAGAGAAGGGTGGATATGGTGAATTTTGGTGAATTTTTGTGATGTATGGAGAAGATGTGGGGATGAAGGATTAGTGTAGGGAAGGTGAAAGAAGATGAATAAAAACACAAGAATAACAACAAAACACTAATTAATTACCTTCCAATGCTAATCTCCAAACACTCTTACCATCACATGTTTGTCCTAGAGCTCATCCTCGAAAACGATGCCAAATTTGGTGTTGTTCTAGACAATGGCAAGTACCTTGTCAAGAAGCTCCACCTTCTTAATTGTCAATCCATAGAAGAGATAGGGTGATATGAAGATCATGAACGAGTGATGTGTGCGAAGGTGAAGGTGAGAAGCACACTAGTACACACACACAAGGTAGAGGCAAGAGGAGAGACAATGGAAGGCGTAAATCACACTTGCATTACTCAATTACCTCTTACACTTACCCTCTTACAATCCAACTTTTTCTAACCTTCTAACCTCTCAAAATGAGCTCTCTATCTATCTTTATAGTTTTTTTACTTGACCGATTTCAAACCTAGTGTCTAGGCTAGTTAAAAAATAATTTCTAAAGCTTATTTAGAGGTTCAAACAAAGTCCAAAAATTACAAAACTTGGTATGAGTGATCTATCTAGGCTCCTCAATCTCGAGGACTCCTCGGTTTGCAGAAAATGGAGTGTCTCATGACAAATTTGGATTTTCTATGTCACATATGTTACATGGATAGTTATTATAATAATTGTTAAGATTCTTACAAATTATAATGAAAAAATCTTTTTGAAAAAGAATGGACGTGGTCCCCCAATCTTCATGCATTTCCTTCTACATACTTCCTTGATGCTGATGCCTATGGTCAATGCCAGTGCCACTGCTAACAACCTATTCTGTCCTGAAGACACAAGAAGACACTCCATCCCTTGTGCCACAAGTGCCCAATACTATGGATAGGGAGAGCCTTTTTTTGATACATAAGTACTCACAAAGATTTTTGAGAGAAATTCAAGAAGAGAAATGGAAGGAGCAAGAAACTCACCCACCAATTCAAGAGATAGATGATCTCCAAGAGCAATTCCCACATGACATACCCTCTATATATGGCAAACAAGAGGACGAACAACCTAGTGAACAAAAAAAAAATTGAATCTATTTCTTTGCAAGAATTACCTCACTTCACTGGTCCTTGGAAATCAAAATCAAACAATATGAGAACTCCCACCATACTAGTAAGAAATATCTTCTTAGGAACACGTATGTAATAAAGAACACTAAATTTTAGTGTCATCTCACTTTAGAAGTGTTGTTGAAGGTTAAACTTGAGCTGTGGAAGCATGTTGAAGGTTAAAGTCGTCCATGTATATTCATACATAGACAACTAGTCCTCCTTTCTTCTTGGGGTATAGGGAAGGATCTACGTCACTTGGCTTGTATCCACACCTTCACAAATACTCCACAAGCCTTTGATTACATGCCCTAGGAGCTTGCTTTAAACCATACAATGCTTTTCTAAGTTTACAAACAAAATCTGAATATTTCGGGTTCTCAAACCCTAATGTTTGGGTCATGTAGACTGTCTCTTGCAAATCACCATTAAGAAAATCTTTCTTTACATCCAATTGATATATTTTCCACCTCCTAGATATGGCAACCCCAATGATTTCCCTAATTATGGTAATCTTTGCAACTAGGCTGAATTTTCCTTCATAGTCAATTCCATAGGATTGAGCAAATCCCTTTGCCACAAGCCTTGCTTTGTACCTAGCAATTGAACCATCAGAATTTCTCTTAACTTTATTGATCCATTTGTTTCCAATTACCTTCATCCCTTCTTCTCTTGAAACTAGACTCCATGTGTTGTTGTCTTCAAGGGCTTCATACTCCTCCTCCATAGCTTCTTGCCACTCCTTTGTGTCTTTGGCCTCTTCATAGCTAGAAGGTTCATGATCTTTTATAAGAAAGAATCTCATAGAAAAGTGCCAGAAATACCCATTGATAGGATTGGAGATACATGTGAAGGAGAAGAGGGGAATACTTATTTGCCTATCTCCTGTCAAGGCTACACCACCAAAACAATCCTAGACTCAAGTGCTGGAGTGGCCATTGCCACCTCTTCCCTATGGAAACGATGGGGTATGCCATCCCAAAGACCTATGAGAATGAAGCTACAAATGGCTGATGGTCATATCAAGAAATGCTTAGGCTTGTTGGAAGGGATAACTCTAACGATGTAGTGTGGAGTTTGAGCACACCTTTGCCATTTGTGATTTTGGAAAGAACCACGCTTACGAGATGATTTTTCGATGTTCTTTCATGCGGCAATTCTAGATCATATAAGACTGGGGAACAAACTCTTTGTACTTGCAACATCTAGGAGTGACTACCAAAGTCAATCTCATAGACTATTCCCATCATGACGTACCCCCACTACAGTGGAATAGCATCCATAAAGCACCTGAAGAAATGGAGTCAATACAATCCTTAGCATTAGACCCTTCATGGTTGCACGAGGACACTCATTTATGGATGTGTAAAGTAGCGATATGAGAGGAGGAGTGGTTTAAAGCCAGAAATGTAGGCTCCGAATGACATCAATGTAGCTATAGTATTCTCGGATGAGGAATTTGAGCCTCATGGATGGTTAGAAATCTTAGCCACCATGGATGGTTAGAGATAGTAGTGAACGATGACCAATGGAATCCTCACTGTGATGAGGATGGCTATGATATCTCTATCTTCATGATAGAACCCATGGTAAGTGAACCTGTTTTAGAACAATGTAAGGATGTGACCCTAGAGCCAACCGATGCAATTGATGAAGATCTACAGTGCATCATCATGGATCCATTCTGTTCTTTAGAAGAGGAATATCTATATCTAGTGGAATACACCTTTCTTGATCAAGCCAAGCTAAGGCAAGAAAAGAAACTCACAAACAAGATCAAGCTTGAAAGGAAGGAAGGACGAGAGAAATCCCCTACTCAAGGAGAAGAGGGACCCCTATTCGAAGTACTAGAAATTTTTAAGAAATATGAAATCAAAGATCAAAGAATAATGGTAAGAATGCTTAAGAGAGATATTAGCATAGAAGAAGCATACAAAAATCGAGAAAAGACTAAGAAGATAATAGTCATAGTTGAGGAAGGAGTATTGGAGATTGAGGTCTCTGAAAGCACGCAAACAACAAAAGGAAGAAGAAGAAGCTTGGAGCACAACAAACAATACTGAATGTATTACCACTAGAATGTACAAAGATAAGTAACTGTTGCTCTAGCACAATGGTGAGAACCACGTTAAGAAGCTCCACCTCCTTAATGTCAATCCGCGGAAGAGATAGGAGTGATATGAAGATCGTGAATGTGAGAGTGAAGGTGAGAGAAATGCACACACACATGCACACACACTACGAAGAGACAAGCAAGACACAATGGAAGGTGAGAAATCAACTCTATTACTCAAGATCACTATTACAAGCTCAAAAGAACTCTAACCTCCAACAAGCTAACACTAACCAACCTCAAAAATGAGCTCTCTAGCTCTTTTTATAGTTTTTAGACTAGTTTTGACCGGTTTCACATCTAGTGATCGGCATAGTTAAAAATTAGGTCCTAGATGCTATTTGGAAGGGTAAACGGTATCTAAAAATAACGAAAATTGGTACGCGCATTCTACCTAAGCTCCTCAAGCTCGAGGACTCCTCGGCTTGCACAAAATGGAGCTATGGATTACAAAATGGGGTTTTCTATGTTACATATGTTACAATAGTGATAAAAATCAATGTTGGAGGTTTTTGGAAAGTATTTGAAAACATAATTCTTTGAAAAACGATTCGATTGGCTCCCTGCTTTGTCGTTACATGCTTCCGTGTTGTCTGTGCCTCTGGCTACTTCCAACACCCCCCTCCCTCTCGCTTCTGTCGTCCCTGACAGAACCTTGCTGTGAGGCCTGCCGGATATAGTTCTGTAGGAGGTCTTGAGTGAGGGTGTGCTCGGAGATACGAATGCCTCGGGCCAGGTCTGCCTCGAGTTTCTCCCAGTCGATTGGTTGCGGTTCTTCCGGTGGCGGGAGCTGATAGTGTGTGGAATAGACCATTCGTTCACAGGCAAATAATTGTAATAAATGTGTAGGCCTGTTTATGAATACCTCTGAATGGTATTCCCAGAAGCCGGTTGTGAACATCTCTTCGAATGTCTGCTTGTAGCACGCCGGTAGGTACTTTATTCTGCAGTGCCAGGCATAACACACTTGTAGCGATGGCGTTGTACTCATATCATATACCAGATCAAAATTGCCATGCTCAAAGCCTGGGGTGTTGACATGTGGTGCCTTGACGCGTCGGAAGACTTTAAAAATCATTTGCATCATGTCAAAGATTTTGACAGTCATATGCGCTGCTATATCATCCATATGCTTTAATCTAGGGAGCCAGTGGCGAATTGTAGCCATCATGTAGCCAACAGTTGGTAACTCAATGGGTGGCTTAAAATAGGGGTAATTCAACCAGTCTTGGCACTGCTTATTGTTTTGTACCTTAATAGCAAAGGCAGTCCAGGAGCGGCGTCGTGGCACTGGTCCCCAACACGGATTGTACTTCAAATGCAAAGGTGCCTTTACCCATGTACTCATCATCTCTGGATACTTCTGTAGTAAATCTTTTCGCCACTCTGGTTGATAGATCTCTCCTTGCTGCGCATCTAGTGGCAAATCGTCCTCCTCGAATTGAGTTGCATGCGATGGTTTCTTACCTGTCTCTTTCTCAATGGCTAACTGGTATTTGGCCATTAACATGAAATACGGTTTATACTAGAGCTCATGCCCAGATATGTATCGTCGCGGGGCCAAATGAGCAAAGAATGGAGACTGTAATATTCTTTCTTCTATCATCGCCATGGCATGTAATTGTGCCTCTACTCTAGCTGAGTGCGTTGTTCCAAGTTCCTCAATAGTCTTCATCCACGCGGGGGTCGGAAGTTCGTACGTCATCTGACCTTCGGCCGTGACGCGTCCGCCTGGGATGGGTTGTGGCTCGTACGCCTCTTCAAACGTTTCCTCCACCGGGATGGTGACCGTTTCTTCCTCCGCTGGAAGCTCAGGTGGGGAATCTGGCCTTGGTGGCGCTTCATATACTGCAATCCTGGATTCAAGGGTCGATACCTGGGCCCATAATGAGTTGAGTTCCTCTAGGAGGTCAAGAGAGGGGTCCACAGGTGCTGGTATGTCTTGGTGTGCCGGTTCTCGTAACTGAAGTAATTTGTGATCTTCTTTGAGTTTCTATAACTCCTCGTTCATGCGATCGTATTCATCTAGCAATCGTACATGATCTTCTAGCAGAATCCTCATCGAGTCTGAGGGAATGGCTTTGAACCTGCTAGGACTGAGTGGTTGGTCTGGGTGGTCGAGCGCTGCTTCTAAGTTTTCTCGGTTCTGATCCTGTAAGCGCTGGTTTTCTTCCTTGGCGGCTGCTAGGTGTCTTCGTAGTAAGCCCATGTTTCGTGTTAGCGTTGCATTGCGGACTGTCTGGGCTCTTAATAAGTTATCCATGTCAGCAGTGGCTTCCTTGGTCTTTTCTTCACTTTCTAGTTCCAATTTGTGATAAGCCTCGCGTAATTCCTGGTATCGGGTGTTCAGAGAGGCATTCTCAATAGACAATAAATTAAGCTGCGACTGTAAGTCATTGGTTGTCCTCTGCAGCTGCTGGTAATTATCACCAAGAGATGTGAACTCATCTCTTACTTGCGTCATACGCATGAACATCTGTCGGAATGCATTATCTACAGTGGGTGATAGTATTAACGGGGTGCTAAATGAAGATGCAGTTGGTGTAGATGCAACGGGAATGGGGAATGGGGGTGGGAAGGTGGATGATGTAGTGATTGTTGAAAATTGTGATGTGCCTAAAAATGTTTGTGCCGGGAGTGAAGTGAGTGATGGTGCAGCGGGTGGTGAGATGTCCATGTCAGTGGACGTATCTAGTGCGGTGACCGTGAATATGGGTGTGATCGTGGGTGCTCGTGCTGGTGTAAATACGAGATTTACAAAGGTTGAGGGGTAATTTACAGGGGGGCTGGCTGGAGCAGCTTGGTGGAAAGGGGAAAGAGGGGTTAGAGTGGGTCGGGGAGGTGAGACGGGGGAGAAGGTTAAGGGCGGGGGGAATGGGAAAAGGGGTCGTGGAGTTGTGGGGAAAGCTGGAAAAGATTGATGAAGGAATGGGTTGGGTAGAAAGGTGGGTGTGGGAGGGGGTAGACTAGGGTTAATGGGTGCGGGAATTGTGGGGTGAGTGGTCGTAAAGACGATTTCTGCAACACCACCGGCGAATGAAGATGTGGGTCTGGGGGAAGGAGGGTGAAGAGGGGAGGCTGGATGGATGGGCAGTGAGAGAGGAGCGGTGGGGGTGGTCGGTACTTCAGTGACTGCTGAGGTAGGTATAGTTGTAGCGTGGGGGTCAAACTGTGGTAGTGGCTTTCGTTGCAAGTACCTGAGTGCTTCGTTGGAGCCTACTGATTTGACTAACTCGCAGAATCCTTTGATGTATGCGTCTTCGAATCCACCTGTGACAAGTTCTTGTTCTATTATTGTTTGACTCTCTTCCTCTGTCAGCTTTTTGCGTGCCCAAACTTTTTCCATAGTTCTATACAGCTTCTTGATAGCCAGTGTGTAAGCTGCTGCTTCGTAAGTTTCATCTTCATGGGTACTTGTATCACCATGTGTGTCTGTTTGTTGGCCTTGGCCATCTGTCTGTTCATGCTCTTGGGATTCATGTGTTCCCTGGCTAGCTTCGTCGTCTCCTTCGTCGTCATCGATTGCTGTCCTTTCGTCATCAGAGCTGGACACGACCTGTCCTTGTGGCTGATCCCTGGGTGTGGTAGGGTAGCTAGGCCTTTCAAATTCTTGAGAAAACATTTGTCCTTCTGAAAACTGGAACTCGTTGGAGAATGCATCGGGCATCTCAAAATCAAACGTTTGGTCCAGTGGCTCTGCTTGTCCTGGTTCTAAATGCGGTATTGGAAAAGAGAAAGCTTCCGCACCAATAGTGGTGGGAAGTTCAGCTGTTGTGGTGATAGGTTCTGTGGTTGTGGCTGCTTGGGGTGCGACAGTACTGGTGGTGCCCTCCGTTACCACTGGTCTAGATAACCTTATGCGAATAGGTTGTACTGTGGGAGTGGCTGCTGTTGGTGACTGCTCTGGAGATGGTTGTGGCGAGGGTGATTCTGGGACTTGTAGGCACGGGATAGTACCTCTCATCCGTTTTTCGGCTCTGCCTTTCCTAGACTTTCTAGCCTTCCTAGTGGTGCCTTTGAATGCTTTCAGTTCCTCACTGGTCATGGCACGCTCTATGGGTAAATCATATGCCAAGCACATATATATGATCCTGGTGAGGGCGCAGCACCCATTGATTACCTTCTTTCGCTCCCACCTATGTTGTGCCAAATAGAGCTGATCAATGATCCAGCTGGCTAGATCAACCGTTTGCGGTCCAGTACATGCTAAGTATAATCCGAACCAGATTCTCTTGTGGGGCATGGTAAAACGATCCTGAGCTGGGAAAGCAAAGTGCTGCATGCATATCCTTAATGGCTTAGAGAGCTCAGGTGTTATAGCAGAAATATCCTCCCACTTAGTTACGTCACCACGCTTCATCTGCTCTGGGACTAGCCGTTCTTTCTCCGTTGGAGTGTGTGTTCCATGAATCTTGATGGCCGCTCTGATTAAATCCTTCGAAAGATAAAATCTTTTGTAAGGTGGATCATCCACTAAAGAAGGCAAAATAAAGGTTCCTGGGATGTCCTTATTCTCTGAGGCCAGCAAAGTGGTGATTAAGTAATAACACCTATAAAAGTCAGGTTTGGGCAGAGGATCACTGAAATACTCCGTGAAGCCGGCTCTATCCCAAACATGAGTTAAGTCCTGGGTGTTCTGTAGGCCTTCGAATTCTCTTGAGAAGAATTGATACTTGCCCCATGTGCGGTCATCAAATGTCATATTTGCTTCAAAAATGAAGTTAGCATCAGCTAAGGGTCCTGCTAGGCCTTGAAACCAATGAGAGTTATGATGTATCTTCTCTGTGTATCCCATAGGTGGGTTATCGATTGGCATGGGTCCCGGAAATCCTTGGAACTATGGCGGTGGAGCGGTCGGGTGGGATTCTGCTCGTAAAACATTGAGGGGCACTGCAGCTACGCTGGGGCCTGCTTCCGATGGTCCTGCTTCGGTTTGCATGATGACTGATGAGCTAATGGAAAAGATCTGCTACAAAAGATTAACACATTAGTATGGAAATTAATTATGATCCCATTAAGGTGAGACCGCAATCCCTTTCCATAACCGATGTGTAACCCGTGTAGCCAAGTGTCGTGAAGTGATTGATGCAATGATTATTTGCAAAACTAATGCAGGTCTCTAGACACCTACATGGTCAGATTATGCATACATTTCTTGATGAGCCGTTATTATGCATGATGTGGGGTTTGGGTGTATGAATTTATACAAGGTTTGGTTGAAGGTGAATTAGTACAAGGGTGGAGTTTAAACGGGGTGGGAAAATTGTTAGATAATGGGGTACAAGAAGACGTTTGGATACGTTTCGGTATCCATTTCCTAAGATTCTTGGAGTGGGTGGTATGTTTCTGCTGAGGGACAAAAAGCGGTACCGGGTTTGGTGGTATTGAAGGATGAAAAGGTTTCTGAGGGGTATATATTACATGGCTTGAGGGTTGGGCTATAATACATTGTTTGGGTACCCAAATCTGCATGGGTGTGGGTCGATTGATAAGATACTTCTTGGCGATCCAAATCTGCCGAGTATTTGTACTTGGGTAAGAAGATCGAGGGGACTTTGGATACTGACTCTGCTTCTGTTGAAACTTTGTCCTGCTCTCGTCTGCAGTGTTGCCAATAGCCTGTGGTTGCTGTCCTTTTGGCACCCATATTTGTCGCGTGCCACTTGTTCTGTGATGTTGATACTGCTGCTTTGCTTGCCTTATCTGGTGGTGTCGTCGGTCTGGGTTCCTCTGTTGTGGTTGACTCATTCGTGGTTGGGTTTGAGAGGTCCATTGGACGCTCTGCTTTGGAAAAGAAGGGAGATCCAACACTTGCGTGACCTGCCCATTAGGAAGTGATTCGTTCTTTATCTTTAATCTAGGCCAGTCCGCAGCAAGTTTGGAAGGATGAGCACCGCAGGGTGTTCTGCTCATTTGGCCGCTGATGCAACCCACCTGACCGCTGATTGTATTCATCTGCCCTAGCGGTTGGGTAGCTGCCCCTTCTAGTTTGCAGGAAGCCCCAGGGAAGATCTCCTGTCGTCCATCTGATTGACAACTGTCCATAGCCAAGCCCGAGTGGGTTGGTGTAGACGTAACGTGACTGGTCTGACCCAAGATCTTCCGGTCTTCCGTCGCATGCGTTTCATAGGGTCTAGGGTTACAAACCTCAGTTGGAATGCCGTTAGGGAAGTCAAGCGGTATCACTCGCTTCTGTTCTAAGGTTCCAATCTGTATGGAGCCTTGTCTAAGATTTAGGTCCACTGAGTGATCGTATAGCCAATCTTGGCCAAGGATTAGGGGTTCTATCAGGTCGTCATCATGGCACACTAGTAGCTTCGCTGTCATGGTCACATCCTTAATGAGGATAGGAAGGTCCACCTCACCCATGCAAGGGGTTTCCATGCCTCCTAGGCCTATGAGGTATGCCTCAATTGGCCGCATTTCTATTCCTGAATCCTTATAGTGGGACCATCTAATCGCACTAGTCGCAGCACCTGAGTCAATTAAAGCCCTGAGCTCTTGGCAAGGGTTGCCGTGCTCTAACCTGACTGTAATGAATGGTCTCTTGTCCACTATACTAGGATGAGTGGTTGACTTTACTTGACACATGGCCATGGGATATCTGGGTGTAGTTTCCAGATGGTTATAATGTTCTCTCCCTAGTCCTTGTCTTCTTAACTTCATGCGTTTAATACGTTCTATTGCTTCTGCCTGAGCTTCCGCTCGTATTCTATTTTCTTCCTCCTTACGCTTCTTTGCCAACGTGAGTCGTCTAAGCATATCCTCAGTAAGAGGTTCCTGATATAGCCTGACTCTACAGCCACTAATATAATTTGGCATTATATCTCCTTCTAAAGTGGCTAACTGTACTGCTCCACTTGTTGAGAGTCTGTTAATGATCATAGGTCCATAACCTCGCTTTTCTAACTTACGTGCGTGTTGCTTTAGCGTATATACTAGAACTAAATCTCCTTCTTTTAGGCCTTTATCTTTCACATGTGCATCAAAATATGCTTTCTGTCGCTTCTTCGTTGCATATATGCCTGCTGCTGCCTTTAGCCTGGTTTCTCCTAATCGTTCCAAGTCCATTATTCTCGCTGATAATTCATGGCCGGTCCACTGATGTTCTTGTGCAACCTTAAGTGTCGGTATCAAGAAGTCCAAAGGGAGCACTGCATTCTGACCAAAAACCATCTGAAAGGGAGTTGCATTGAGTACGGTCTTGTAGGCCACTCGATATGCCCAAACAGCGTGGTGTAATTGTTTGTCCCAATCTGAACGTTTGTTGTTCACGAGTTTCGTCAGTACGTTACAAAGGATCTTATTAGTGCTTTCAGCCTGACCATTGGCCTGAGGATGATATGGTGCGGATTTCTTGTGAATCACCATAAAATCCTGTAACAAATATTCAATGACTTGGTTTAGAAAGTGAGTGCCTCGATCGCTCACTAACTCTATAGGCAGTCCATATCTTGTAAAGACATTTTCAAATAAGAATTTTGCAGTTGTGTGTGCATCATTCTTTTTCGTGGCTTTTGCCTCTACCCATTTCATAAGATAATCTGTGGCAACAATAATGTATTCCGCATGTGTACCTTTTGCAGGGGGGTTAATGGGTCCTACAAAGTCTATACCCCACTTTGAAAATGCACGTCCTCCCATCATGGGTTTCAATGGCATTTCATCTCTGCGAGTAGGAAACTGAGTTCTTTGGCACACATCACATCTCTTAACATAGGTATGAGCATCCATGTGAAGAGTGGGCCACCATAATCCTGCAAAGAGGATGGCTTTGATTATCCTATCGGGTCCAAAATGACCTCCTGCAACACCTTGGTGTGCAGTCTCTAGTATGCTCAGATAATCGTTCTCATGAACACATTGTCTTAGATATCCATCTCGTCCTCTTTTGTATAGATTATTGCCAATAAGTGAATAGTCGTGAGCTTCCTGCTCTAGACTGCGTTGTCGAGCTAAGGTCATTCCTTGAGGGAATGTTTTCGTCCTCAAGTATGTCACTAACGATTCACTCCAGTCTGGTGTGAGAGACACGTGATATAATGTAGCATGCTCTACTAGCGGTCTTTCACAACAGACGTTGCATTCCTTACACAACCTGTAGACATCTGCTTCCATCGTAGGCCAATATACTCCTAATCTATGCAGAGTCTGTAATGTTCGATGTTTTGAATGATGTTGCTTTAATGCACCTATGTGTGCTAATTGCAACCAATTCGCATGTTCTGATTCATCTACACAACAAGCAAGAATCTTTTGATTATCCTGTTTATATACGCTTCCTGCCATTATTTGGTATCTCTGAGATTTGGTAATCTCTCCTTCTTTGATCTTTATCCTAGGATTCTTGGGTCCATATGTGAGAATAGGGACTATAGGTTTAGCCCATTCTGGTGCTATCTCAAGATTAAACAAATACGCGTCTGGTAGATCATCCGCTACTCCTTGAGGAGCTTCTCCTGAGGTTAATCTTGAAAGGTGGTCAGCTCTAAGATGTGTCTTTCCTTTCCTGACTACTACTTCAAAATCATATTCCATGAGTAATAGAAACCAACGTATCAGTCGTCCTGTGTTACATGGTTTGTTGACTAAGTACAATAGTGCTTGATGATCTGTAAAGAACTTGAATTTGTTGGCCAACAAGTAGTGCCTAAACTTCTTTACTGCGTAGATCATCCCTAATCCTTCTCGTTCCGTCGTGGTGTAATTTCTTTCTGCTGCGTTCAATTGTCTGCTCGCGTAAGCTATGGGGAGATCTATGTTACCTTCATTCGTGGGTTGTGCTAACACGCATCCTATGGCGTAATTGGATGCATCCACATGTACATGGAATGGCTTACTCCAATCTGGGGTAGTCAATATAGGTGCTGAGCACAAACGTCGTTTAAGTTCATTGAATGAATTTTCACATTCATCTGTCCATTCAAAATTGGTTAAAAGAGAGTACAAAGGCTTGGCTATGATTGCATACATGTGTATGAATCTCCTATAATAACCGCAATGGCCCATAAATGCCTGTACCTCTTTCACATTAGTTGGTCTAGGTAATTCTGCAATTACCTTCACCTTTTCTTCATCCGTAGAGATTCCATTTTTTGACACAATGTGTCCTAGAATTTTGCCTTGTCTGACCATGAAAATGCACTTTTCTGGGTTCAAACAAACCTGATATTCTCGACATTTGTCGAATATTTGCCTTAACTCTGGGATATGGGTCTGTCTTACATTTGAATGTGCACATAAGTCATCGACATAAACTTCCAAACTCTTGCGTAGGAATTCCTTAAAAACATGACACATGAGTCGCTGGAAAGTGGCGGGTGCATTTGTTAAGCCAAATGGCATCACACGAAATGCAAATAAGCCCCATTCAGTGGCAAATGCCGTCTTGTGTTGATCTTCTGGAGCAATGGCGACTTGATTATAGCCTGAAGAACCATCAAAAAAGCTGTAAACTTCCTTGCCCGCAACTCTTTCCAATAGATGTTCTGTGATAGGAAGAGGATAACTATCTCTAATCGTTGCGGCATTAACTTTTTTAAGGTTAATACACACACGCAATTTTCCATTCTTCTTGGGCACAACCACAATGGGGGATACCCATTCGGTATGCTCAATTTCATAAATAAATCCTGCTTCTATCAAGCGATCTATCTCCTCTTTAATCTTCGCAGCGTAGTTATCATTGTACGTGTACGGTTTCTGTTTTGTAGGTTTTGCATCTGGAGTCATAGGGATTCTATGAGAACATATATCTGGATCTACTCCTTTCAAATCTTTGTAACTCCAAGCAAAAACATCTCTATATTCGCGCAATAGGGCAACTAGCTCTTCTTCTTCTTCAGTTGTCAAATCATGCCCTATGTATGTACATTTTTCTTCTTCTCCTTCTATGGCAACTACTATTTTCTTGGTTTTCTCTCGGTTATCATATACTTGTCCGTCATTCGCTTTTCTATTAGGCATTCGTACCATGATTCTTATATCTTTGATTTCATATTTCTTGAAATTCTCGGGTACCTCAAATAAAGATTCTTCTTTTTCTGACATGGTTTCTTTCTTCTTTCTTTTCTTGCCTTCACTCGTAGTAGTCACTTCTGTGGCTAATCTCACCTCATTCGTAATTTCCTCGTGTCTCTGAGTGTGAGTCTTTACCTCGAAAAAATATCCTTCCTCTGATGCAAAGGGTGGGTCCATGATAATTGATTCTAAATCAAAATTGCTTGCATCCTCAAATGCATCAGTGTTAGGGTCACATTCCTCTAAAATTGTATCGCACATGATTGGCTCTACCGTGAAAACTGAAATGTCATAGCCATCCTCGTCACAGTGGGGTGTCCATTGTTCTTCATTGATGGCTACATCCATGGTTGCTAGGATTTCTGCCCAACCATGGGGTTCAAACTCTTCGTCTGGGAATACTACAGGTGCATACGCCGGATCCTGAAGGGTTCGTGGATTTTGTTCTGCACCTAAGGTCCTGGCTTCTAATCTTTCTTCCTCTTATTTGGCTACTTTACACATCCATAAATGAGTATCCTCATGCAACCAAGAAGGATCTGATTCTAATGAGTGCACGGATTCCGTCTCTACTGGTGTCTTATGGATGGTATTCCATTGTATTGGGGGTACATCTCTATGTGAATAGTCTTTAAGATTGACTTTGGTAGTCACTCCTAAATGTTGCAAGTACAACGAATTAGTTCCCCAATCTTGTACAATTTGCAACTGACGCATGAATGGTCGTCCCAATATCATCTCATAAGCATGGTTTTTTGCAAAGTCACAAATGGCAAAGGTATGCTCAAATTCTACACCACAAGTGGTGAGAGATATGCCTTCTAGTAAACCTAATGGTTTTTCTATGTGTCCATCAGCCATTTGTAGCTTCATCCTGGTGGGTCTCAATGCTGGCTTACCCCAATGTTTCCATAAAGCGGTGGTAGCTATGGCTACTCCGGCTCCTGAATCTAAGATGGCTTTTGTGGTGTAGCCCTGATGGGTTATCGGAAGATAAGTGTTACCTTCCTCTCCTTCGCTTACATCTCCAATCTTTTCTACGGGTATCTCTGGTACCTTATTTTGTGATTCTATTTGTGAGGGAGTAGTAGCAAGCTCAGGGAATTGATTTGCTACATGTTTCCACAATTCTGGTTTTACCTTCAATAACTCCTCTAGAGTGAGATTACATTGTACTTTGGTATTCTTGATCACTTCCGTGTTTCTAGGGATTACTAATTCTTCATTCCTCACTATTATCGTGGGTGCTCTCATACTAATAGACTTTGCTTCCCAAGGTCCTGTGAACTGAGGTAGTTCTTGTAACGAATTAGATTCAAATCCTCTGTGTTCACTCAGTTGTTCCTCCTCTACACCATCGTAAATAGAGGGAATGTCTTGGGGAAATTGTTCTTGCAAGTCGTCTATTTCTTGAATAGGAGGGTGTGTTCCTTGTTCCTTTCTCCATTTCTCTTCTTGGATTTCTCTCAAAAATTCATGTGAGTACCTATGTATGGAAGACAGGTTGTCTTGACTTTCTGAGTTGGGTACTTGAGACAGGGATGGTGCATTCCTTTCCTGTGTCTCTGGGACAATAGGGTTCCTAGGCTGATTTTTTTTCTCTTTGCTCTCTATCAAGTATTCTAGCCTCTCCATTAGTCCTTGAAAATGTAATTCCGGTTTTGCCATGTTATTCCAATTAAGATATCTAGAGGCTTCGAACCAAGCTTGTGCTAATTCTACCATCTTCATGCAAAGTTTCGTTCTCTCAATTTCTAGATCAGCTTGAGGGTAGTTTTTGCTCATTTCAGCTACCTGAGGTCCCTCTTGTAATCTAGCCTGATATGCACGAAACATCATGTCTAGATTTTTTGGTATGGGTTCCGCTAAAACTGATCCTGATTTTTGAGCTGGATTCTCTTGATTCAATTCCTGTGAAGTCAATTCTTGGATTTTGGCTCTAGATTCCTTCAAACTTCCTTCCAACTCACTTATCTTTTTACTCCATTTTCTCTTTATCCTTTCTCTAGAATCTCTCCAAGATTTTGTCTTTTTACTGTTAGATTCTGCAACTTCACTACTTCCGACTACTTTCTCTTGATTAAGCTGTTGGTTTTGTAAGAGCACCTGGGCTCTTGTTATAGCTTGGATAGGCACGTATGTAGGGTTGGATCCATCTGCGTTATTTACAATACCTATCACGTTGATCGGTATCACATTCGAAGCGTTAACAGGGTTCTTAGGACAATCTTTGATTATGTGCTCTTTGCCACAATCGGCGCAAAAGCCTTGGATGTTATAGTACTGTGATTGTCCTGCCATCGGGGGATGTGGACAATCCTTTATGAAATGATCTCCATGGCACCTAAAGCATGGTCCTCTAGGGCCCTGTGGTCTTTGTTGTCTCAATTGGGGCCGTGGATTTGGGTTTGTGTACATCACATTAGCATAGTCGGGCTCCCAACTAGGTTCCACTGGTGGACTATCGTAATGATATGTCTCCACATGTTCTGGTGACTCTGTGTAATATGCGGGTGGACTATCTACATGCGTAGAGTCAAAACTGTTTGAGTTCGGGTCACTTTCTGTGATCAAAGGTGAAGAAGGCACTAAGGCTCTACTTAGGTTCTCTTCTGCAACAGCGTATTTGACTGAGATGACATTCGCTGGTGGGGGTGGCTGCTGAGCTAAGACAGGTTGAGGTCTCTGTTGAGCCTGGTATGGGTAGTTCTGAGGAGGCCTATGGTAATAAGGCTGAGCATTGTATTGGCCTTGATACCTACCTGGCTGTGGGTATGCTTGCGGGTAGTTCTGTCTCACAATTTGTTTGTTGTATGGGCAGTCCTGAGCCGTATGATTCGTGTATCTTCTCTCAATTGTACAATATTGGCCACTAGGGTTGGTTTGAGGTTGTGGTGCATTGGGACACACATTTGCCATATGGTCACCACCACAGGTGTAACAACACTTGTTTGTTAGCACCCTAGGTTTACTAGAAACTCCTAGTTTCTGGGCCACTTTTTCTGCAAGGTCTTCTATTGAGCTAGACAATTTTGTGGATGCTAGAGATGAACAGTCTGAGTCCTTATAGACCTTTGAGAGTTCCAACTCGTCTCCTAAGTTGTCCTCAATGTCTATACAAATTCTTACGCATTGCTCTAGCGTTCTGGGTTCTTTTAGGTACACATGGGAGCGTAGTTTAGAGCTCAACAAGCCATCTAGAAACAATGACACTTGCTTAGCTTGTGAGGGTAGCTCTTGCATTGGACATCGTTCAACATATTGTCTAAACCTACGTCCTGCCAGTCTGACTGTTTCTTGAGGGGTCTGTTTAAAGCTATGAATCAACGAAGACGTGTCATGTCTAATCCCACTTTTAGAGAATTCAGTGATGAATGACTCTAAAAAGTGATGGATGTCCCTAAATTGCCTTTGTTGCAATGGTTGGAACCAAGTTAAAGCTGTATTCTTTAACGTTAGTCCAAATGCATTGTATTGCGTGAACATGTCTTCAACTTGTTCGGCTCTTAGTACTTGCTTGAACTCTGCGACGTGGTCATAGGGATCTCTTGTCCCATCAAAATAATTCTTCATTGATTTTACTAATTGAGTGGGTCTCAGTATTCTTGCGTGTTCGCGTGGTCTAGGTAGAGGAAAATCATCTCTACCACCTGGTATTCCATGATCTCTTTGTCTATCTGCTCTATTAGTGTCCGTGGTTGTTCTATCTCTCCCTATGGGATGAGTGAAGCTTACTTCCGGTCTCTCTTTATTTCCCTCTCTTTGATTTCCATGGGCTGAGGATGTTCTTGCCCCTTGTTGACTTGTATTCATGTTTGTTCTAGATGGAGGGAATACCAATTCACCTCTCCATGTGTATGTGTTTTTAGCGCGGTCAGGCACCACAAAGACTCTTTCTGAAGTCTCATCCAGGTATACAACCTTTCCAGGTGTATCCGGGTCCTTGAACTCGTATATAGTGATGATACCTACCTCACTAAGTATTTCGGTCTTGTATCTCCAAAAGGCTTAATCAGTTTCTTTATTTACAAACAACTCTATGCTTCTGTTGTCCTGAGGGATCCAATCCGGGATTAGTACTCGTGTCAGTACAGATTTCCCTCTAGGTGTTCTAGGCTCTTCTAATGGTTCTTTTCCTTGAGATTTTGTTTCCGTCTCTGGTTGAATCACGCCAAACTCATTGGTATTGTTTGGTTGCGTACTTAAGATGTACATCGTTCCTTCCTTGTCTATGTACGCGTCTCTCTCAAATTTCACCACTGGATGTTCCAATCCAATGGGTTGATCGGGGTTGTGCATTTGCACCACTTGCCTTCGCAAACCATCCTCATAGATGCGAGCACCTAATCGGTTGGTTCGGAGAAACTCTAGTTGTGTCCTATAGGGTCCTTCTGGCTTTTCTAAATAGGCTACATTCGACCCTCCTTCTGGTCTTTTTGTGCTAAATGCCATGTCTGATTCGCTAGTATCTGAGCTCTCGTAGGGATAACTAGTGTTCAATTGTTGAGCCCACGATCGTGCAGTAGTTCTTACACTTGCCTCTGATGATCTGAGACTTCCCCGGTCTGACTTACCTATATGTTTGCCCGATCTAAGGTTCATTAATTTTCTTCCTTGCACACTCGGTACACGCTTAGATCGTCTATGATTCTTTGTTATTACTGTCTTGATTCTTTTTAAATTTCTTTAGATTCTTGTCTTAATGTATGCGTCAGGAATTCGACTTTCCGTTATAATTTTGAGTTCTCGTTCCGTCAGACTTAGGTTCTTTCCTTTAGGTTTTCGTGTCACACCCTTTACTTTAGTCTTGAACTTGAAAGAATTAAATATCTTGAACTTGAGGCGTTCCTATCGGCGTTAATCCACAACACTACCGTTTAGCCTAAGCTAAGAATTGACTGAGGGGGTTGAGTAATCTTCCAACCTCGAGTCAGCTTTTCTAGTTGCTCTGAAGCCCAAGAAGCCGCGCTTCCCAAGCTTTATGCCCTTCACTGCCTTGCCTTGGTTGCCTTCGATTGCCCTTGCTAGACCTGGAAAAATCCAATATTAGACCAATTCACAGTTGGATGATCAAGCACTTGAGTATATACACCTTTTAAGTCCCTTCCCTTTTGCCCAATTTTTTAATGCTTGCCCCCTGGCTTTCAAGTCCCAAACTAGGTCAACCTCAAAATAGCTTATCTAAAAATAGACGTATCCTTTAAGAAAAAACAGTTGAGGTCACGTAGTACTCGTCAAGAGGTTTCTAACGAGCTATTAAGCTCAAAAAACGGACTTCGGATGAAAAAGTTATGACCGTTCAGGCCCTGGGGGGTAAAAACTGACAAACAGGTTTTTCTCCAAATATGAGCTAAGGGGTCTCCTATGAGTCTAATCACCCAAAAATTTCCCAAAAATAGCCCCAAAATAGGCCAAAAAATGAAACCCTAAAATTTGCAATGGGGGTGCACAATCGCGATGGTCTGAGACAATCGCGATGGTCTGGGACCGTCGCGATGGCGTGAGGGTGCACCGTCGCGATGGCGTGAAATTGCACAATCGCGATGGTGTGGAAGGGCACAATCGCGATGGTCTGAGATGATCGCGATGGTCTGGGACCGTTGCGATGGCGTGAGGGTGCACCGTCGCGATGGCGTAAAATTGCACAATCGCGATGGCGTCAGTCAACGGTCAACGTGGACAATCGCGATGGTCCAAAGTGAACCGTCGCGATGGTCTGGGCGCGATGGCGTGAGCCAATCGCGATGGTCTGAGCGCGATGGCGTGAGCCAATCGCGATGGTCTGAATTCTTGAAGTGTCACGATGGTGTGAGGGTGTCGTCGCGATGGTCTGAAGTGCACCGTCGCGATGGTCTAGATTGCCACGTGGCACCGTCGGCGCGATGGCGTGACACAATCGCGATGGTCAGAGACCGTCGCGATGGTCCGGCCAAGCCGTCGCGATGGCGTGAGCCAATCGCGATGGTGTGACACAATCGCGATGGTCAGAGACCGTTGCGATGGTCCACCAAAATGCAAATTTTGTGAATGCAGCTATGGATTCCTGTAGGCGCAGGTGTGCTCTTCACGCTGGTGTGGTCGCCTTCTCCAAATTCCGAACTTTGCAGACCATCGCGATGGTCTGACACAGACGGAAATTTCTGACAGAAACTGAAGTTTTTACCTTTTTGCAGCCTTCCTGATGCACTGGAGCTTTGTACCTGCAAGAAAACTCAAGAAAACAAAAGTACACACAAGCACCAAAGCACTCTCTCACTCTCTCGCATGCACAAATGAGGGGAAATGAGGAGAATGGGGGGATGTGGTGAATTTTATGATTTTTTTGGAGATGAAGATGATGATGCGGTGATGAAGATGGAGTGTGGGGGAGGTGAAAAACACTAAAAACTAAGTAAAAACAACAACAAAAAACTGAAATTTTTACCTTCCAACGCCACTTCTTGCTATACTCTTACCATCACACATTCGTCCTAGACTCGATCCCCGGCAACGGCGCCAAATTTGGTGTTGCTCTAGCACAATGGTGAGAACCACGTTAAGAAGCTCCACCTCCTTAATGTCAATCCGCGGAAGAGATAGGAGTGATATGAAGATCATGAATGTGAGATGAAGTGAGAGTGAAGGTGAGAAGCATAGAAATGCACACACACATGCACACACACTACGAAGAGACAAGCAAGACACAATGGAAGGTGAGAAATCAACTCTATTACTCAAGATCACTATTACAAGCTCAAAAGAACTCTAACCTCCAACAAGCTAACACTAACCAACCTCAAAAATGAGCTCTCTAGCTCTTTTTATAGTTTTTAGACTAGTTTTGACTGGTTTCACATCTAGTGACCGGCATAGTTAAAAATTAGGTCCTAGATGCTATTTGGAAGGATAAACGGTATCTAAAAATAACGAAAATTGGTACGCGCATTCTACCTAAGCTCCTCAAGCTCGAGGACTCCTCGGCTTGCACAAAATGGAGCTATGGATTACAAAATGGGGTTTTCTATGTTACATATGTTACACCTAGAGCAGATTTAGAGATTGAGCGAACAAAAAAATGCATGAAAATGGTAGAACTAGCTCAGGCTATGCTCGAGACCAGTCAATCACTCAATCAGACAAACTCTATCAAACCGGATTTGCATTTCCAGGGCTTACTAGAAAGATTAGAGCAGTTGGAAACAAACTGCAGGTTTCTTTACCTCCACAGGCTCAACCAGTTGTTGAAAGAGGAAGTCACTACCAGTGAAAGCTTATGTTCCTAATTCCACAGATGCTGGGACACCTCTTTCAATTCAAGAGTACCCTCAAGAGTTCTTGCAGGACATACAAGAAGAGAAATGGGCCAAGGAGAAGGGTAATCCCCCTCCTAGTCCTGAGATCGATGACCTTCATGATTCGTTTCCCCAAGAAATTCCATCTATTTATGGAGATCAAGCAGAGCAACAAGAAGATGAAAGATTAGATTTTGAATCTAATACTTTAGAAGAACTGCCACAATTCACAGGCCCATGGGAATCTGAATCTCTTCATATCAGAGCTCCCACAATATTGGTAAGACATGAAGACTCAGTGGTTCCAAGGAACACTGAAGTCGTGAACACTAAGGTTCAATGTCATCTCACCGGAGAAGAGGTGCTCAAAGTAAAACCTGAGCTATGGAAACATGTGGAAAATCAAGGTCCTGAACTTGATTCCAATATGTCAAAAGAAGGCTCTAAGCAAAGAGTACCAGAGATACCTCTAGACAAAATAGGAGACATGAGTGAAGGTGAAGAAGGTAATACTTATCTTCTGATCACCTACCAAGGATACACAACCAAAGTGATCATAGATTCAGGTGCAGGTGTTGCAATTGCAACCACCTCCTTGTGGAAGCAATGGGGCAAACTTGCATTAAGAACAACTAGAATGAAGCTTCAAATGGCCCACCCCTACAGTGGAATCCTATCCACAAAGCGAAAGAAGATTCTATCTATGTGCATTCTGAAAGTTCACCTAACCCATCATGGATGCATGAAGATACTCACTTGTGGATGTGCAAGGTTGCAGAGGAAGAGGAAAAATGCCTAAAAGCAAGAGAAGATGGAACTCCCCCAGGAGATAGACCACTTAAAGACCCAGCCTATACACCGATGATATTTCCAGATGAGGAATTCGAGCCTCATTATTGGGCAGAAATCTTAGCCACCATGGACATTGCTATCAACGAAGAACAGTGGACACCTCATTGTGATGAGGAGGGCTATGATATATCTGTGTTCATGTGTCAGCCCTTGCTAGAAGAGTGTGATCCTAGTGAGGCCATAGAAGAAGAAGAGTACAACGATGATCTAGAGTCCATTGTGATGGATATTTGCTTTAACTTAGATGAGCACTATCTAGAAGACATAGGGGTATTTACCCAAAAAGAAGAAGAACCTCTCACAAGTATCAAAACTGTAAATTCAAAGGAAGGAAGTGAAGGTAGTCAAAAGAAAAAGAAAAGAAAAGCAATGAAACAAGAAGAGGAAGTTCGCCATCTATAAGGTTCGTGTCTTTTGAGCTAGCACGTGATAGTTGCTTGAAAGAAGGAACAATACTAGAATCCTCTGTTTTACGTAAAAAATCAATGGCTTTGATTCTAATATGTTGTCCAAAAGCCCACATATTAGTGAACATTCGAGCCTGCAAAAGAAATTCAATTAGTAAATAGAAATTAATATACATATATGAAAAAAATAAAATATTATTAAAATAAAATTACCTTTTGTTCACAACCTATCATTAACTCTCTCTCTACTCATCTGAGATTTCTTCATTATTTGCATTGGCGCATTGCAAACGACTATATAGCCAATCCATGAAAGAAGATATATCTGTAATCTCATTATTATTACATCTATATCTTTTGTTTTTTCACCTTTTACTTCGGAGATTTTGAAGTTCCTGTTCGTACTCGCTAAGGAATGCTTGCATGCCTTCGCTATTATATGCTACAAAAGTAGAAACATCATTTTTTTCTTGAAATGTAAATAATAATGGAACTCCCTTACTTGATAATACCTCATCTGTTATTTTTGAAGAAGACTCGTTGGTCCATGCACATGGAGCTTCTTCATGAACTCTTTCAAGGTACTCATTAACGTAATACATGCACTCTTCAAGCATCCAACCCTTTGCCATGGATCCTTCTGGTTTCGCTCTTTGTCACACATAATCTTTTAATATTCCCATAAATCGCTCGACCCAAAACCTCCATCGAGTGTTGACAACACCTGCAATCTCTATTTCATCTACAAGATGGACTAATAAATGAACCTGAATATCAAAAAATGAAGTAGGAAGTTCTTTCTCCATCAAACATAGTAGCTCTTTGCATTCACGTTTTTTTTGTGGGATCGAGTTTTTGTCAATCTCTTTGGATGTAATCCACCTATACATATCATAAAAACAATTATAAAGAAGTGCAGAAATAAAAGATATCCAATATTCATACATATTAAATATAAAAGTATCATAATTACCTTATAAGTGATCCAAGATGATAGATCACATCTCGTACTCCTTTCGTTGTACATCCATCGATAACCAAAGGTAAAATATGTTTCAAAAAGTTATGCCAGTCATGGGTCTTTAACCCAGATAAGCTCTTTTCATCCATAGTAAACATGTTTTGAAAAGATGCTCCATATCCTGTAGGAGTCTTAATCAATTGAATTCTATTATTGATAGTCTATATCTCTTTTGTTGTAAGTACCCAAGGAGCAGGTGCATAAGTCGTTTCTTGTCGATGTCTATCAAAAACTAGCCATAACTTTGGTTTTGATTTTTGATCTTTCAAATAATTCCTTGATGCTATGGTATCTTTTAGTCCAAGAGCATGCTGCCATAGTGAATAACCAATATTTTTTAATATATTTATAGGATCAAGAAGATAACATAATTTTAACTCTTTCCAATACTCCAAAGAATACCATATTGATATGTTCTCTGCGAGTCCCAATTTTTCTTTACCTCTCTTGACATACTCATTATCTGAATCATCACTGAAGATTTCTGATTCTAGATCTATCAGAGGTCCATCTATCCATTTTTTATACCAATCCATAGGCGTCATAGGTTTTGGACACAGAGTTGTTTCAAGGTTTCCATTAAAATGTATCGCTTCTCTTTTAGATCTTAATGGATGATCATCAGATAAGAATCATCGATGTCGAAGATAAATATTTTTGTTGAGATTCTTACTATAGATTGATCTCAACCAATCACCACAATATGGACAAGCTTTATAACCCTTAGTAGATATTCTTGCATCATGAAAATGATAAAAATATAATTAGATTAAATCATATTTATTTACATGCATATTGAATAAAAAATTACATCAATACTTGAACAAACACCATATCCTGGAAAATCGTGAATAGTCCAAGCCATAATACCATGAACCATAATATGTCTTTCATTGATGCTTTTTGATACATCAATGACATTAATACCTCTCCATAACTCTTGGAGATCGTCAATGAGAGGATCAAGATATATATTCATATCTTTAACTTGTCTTTTGCCTAGGATTAAAAGAGAAAGCATTAAATGTTCCTTTTTAACGCTAAGATATGGCGGAAGATTGTAGTTTATGACTACCACTGGTCATGTTGACCATTTACTGGATTTCATGGAGAATGGATTAACCCCATCTAATGCAACTCCTAACTTTAGATTCTGTGGATTTTGTGCAAATTCAGGCCATGTAGAATCAATATGTTGAAAAGCAACACTATCATGAGGAATTCTCATTAATCCATTAGTACTTTTATGATCATGTCCCAAAGTCAAAAGCTTTGATAATTCGGGGCTTTGAAACATATGTCTAATCCATGGAGCCAATGGAAAATGTCTCAATACCTTTTTTGGGATTTTACCTTCTTCGTCCTTATATCGAGGAGATTGACATTTGGGACATGTCAAAGAGTCTGCATATTCACCTCTATGTAAAATACAATCGTTAGGACATGCATGTATACATTGATAATCTATACCAAGATTGTTGATTATCTTCTTCATTTCATCATGTGAGGTAGGAAGAATATTCTGACTTGGTAAAAACTTTTTAGATAATAACTTGTAAGTTCATAAAAAAAAGATATATTAAAAAAAGTAAATAAATAAATATACATATATATATATATGCATATAATTTTATATATGTGTATGCTTATGTGTATGTGTATGTGGATGTGACTATGCTTGTGCATGTGTATACATATGTGTATGTGTATATGTATATATGTATGTATATGTGTTTTATAGGTGTATATGTATGTATATATACGTATGCATATATGTATGCATATATGTATATGTATGTGTGTATACATGTGTATGTATGTATGTATGTATGTGTATGTATGAATGTGTATATATGTATGTATATGTATGTATGCATGTGTAGCTGTGTATATTTGATTTCGTTTTTAATTGTTTTTTGTATATTGTGGTGTGCAGATTTTCATATCTAGACCATTGAATCGTCTGGAAGTTTCCCATTTTATAGTCAATCTATTACCTGTCTTGCTAAGTTGTTTACAGATATTAAATAGCGGTTACCAAGGAAGGTATTTAGTCATATGTAAAATGGAAGGATCAAATTTTTCGCGAATATTTTGAAAGATGCATTAATAGTTTTAAAAGATGGGCGGACAAAAAGTGTCCATTCAATTCAAGTTCTTGTTCTTACCTTATCTAAATTAAGAATAAAAACCTGCATTGAATGGACACTTTTTGTTCGCTCAGTTGTCCTCTTCCAGTTTTTGCAGCTCCATTATCATGGTGTCCTATATGCTCAGCGTTTTCGCTATAGCTCTCCGGGACGGAGAGCACATTAGGTGGTGGGCAACTGTTGAGCCCATAAAAGTCATGTTGGTCAAAGTCAACTGCAGTCAAAGTCAAAAGATCAAAGTCAACTGCTCAAAGTCAACTTCTCAAAGTCAACTGGTTAAAGTCAACTGGTTAAAGTCAACTGGTTAAAGTCAACAAGGTCAAGGTCAAAGTCAATAGGTGCAAAGTCAAAGTACTAAAATGCAGGTGTCAAAGTGCACAAGTAGTGCACAATTAATTGTCCACAAAGGGTAAATTGGAGAAAGTGAGTTGCAGGTTGCAGAGGTATTTTCTCTAATTTCCCTAAGGTTCAAAGTGTGTTTTAAAGTATTTTGGAAGGTTCAGGTGAACCCCCCCTTAGGTGCAAAAGTGAAGACTTAAAAGAAAATGTGAAGGTATGTGAAGCGGCAACGTACGCACAGGTGAAAGTATGGCCCCCCCATTAAAATTTTGGGTTTTAGTCTAAAGTCACTACATGACAAAACAGTGAGTCGTTGGCTACCACTTGGAAAGACAATCTTGGGACATCAAAGTGAGCACCAAGATACCATTGCAGTTAGGAGTGTACGTGATCGGCACACTCAAATCAAGGCAAGGTCTATTCTTGGACCAATCTTTGAGTAAGCAAGGGAAGCATAGTCTAAGGGAAGGAAGAGAGAGAAGTGCAACAATCACCAGTGTGCAACGCAGAGAAGTGGAAGTGTAAGGTGCATGGAGAGTGACTAAGGATTTGTGCAGAGAGTGCTAAGCTATACTCCCCCAAGGATCTCAAGGTCTCACTGTAGTGTGCGCGTGCCGGCAGAAGGTATTCACTCCTCCCCCTTTGTGGAAGCTTGGTGCAAGGTGTGCACAAGGATAAGCTTGAAGCAGGTGGAGGTCTGGTGCAGAGGAGGCCGGCGGCAAGAAGACTTTGGGATATTTGGTATTTTGTAAGTGGGCACTCTGTGGGATTGTGCACAGAGGTATTGGCTTGTCTTGTACTTCAAACATTGTAATTGTCTTACTGTAATCAATCGGCAGAAGCTTCCAGGTGTATTTTCTCTTCTTGTTTCTTCCCTTTTCTCCTACAAACCCTCAAACTCCTTCTCGTCTAAGAATCCCCCAACAGATGGCATTGAAGATGATGATATTCTTCATGTTCTTGTTTGTGTTGCAATTCCTGTTGCACCTACTATAGAGCAAATTCATTGGGATGGCAGAGATGCTCAGTCACATGCTTTAATAGCCTCTTCTATCAAATGTGTCATTATTCCTCACATTCGCTCTTGCAGAACAACTAAGGATGCTTGGGATACACTTACCACTTTATACCAGGAAAGGAATGAGGCTCGTGTTTCTTACCTCCGAAAACAGTTGGAAAGTGAGCACATGAATGAAGGTGATTTCGTGGATAGTTTTCTAACAAAGATAAAAGATTTGAAGGAACAATTGATTTCTGTTGATGAAGTCTTGCCTAACAATTCACTTGTGCAGACTATTCTAAATGGTCTTCCCGATTCATACTAGAGTTTTGCTTCTACTCTTCATTTGATGATGAAAGGCAATCCAAATGCCTTAACATTTGAGCAGTTAGTCTCTGTTCAGTTGCAGGAAGATTAGTCTAGATAGAAGAGGTCCATTATGCATGTTGTAGATCAAGCTTTCCTGGCTAGTCAGAAGGGCAAAGGTAATGGAGCTCATCTATTATTAAGAAAAAATTTTCTAGTTTTGCACAATCAAAGAAGGATGACAGAGATGAGAAGAAAATAGAAAAGCAAAAATTGTTTTGTAAATACTGTAAAGCAAACGATCATGTCATAAAGAGTTTTCCAAAACTGGCTGCTAAAGAAGCAAAGAAAAAAGAGGTTGGAATGTTTGTTGCAAAGGCATCTACACCAAAAATAGGGTCTGCTAATCTGGTGCAGAATGAAGAATGGGTATTTACTATTGTTTGCAATTTTGACACATCTTCTCCTGAATAGTGTATGTCTACAGTAGACTCAAATGTTTGGTACTTTGATAGTGGGGCAACCAAACATAGTACCTGGCAGCACAATTTCTTCACTTCACTCGAGCCTGCCCCTATAGGGAATACTGTCACATGCGCCAACAAATCCTCTTATCCTATCATGGGAGTTGGAAAGATCATTCTTACTACTATTGATGGTAGTTCTTTTACATTGTCCGATGCTTTATTTGTGCCAGGGATAAAAAAGAATCTCTTATCAGTTTCAGCTTTAGCCAAGATTTGTTTGGATGTGAAATTTGTTGATGACATATGTATAGTTCATCATCTGTCAAATGGCGATGTGATTACTGCTTCTGGCATTTTATGTCGTGGGCTCTATAAGCTCATAGACTATGAAAAATCTATGAATGATTTGGCATGTGCAGTACATGATTCTCAGGCTATGTCAGATGCAAAGCTTTGGCATGCATGCTTCGGTCATCTGAATTTTGCTAGCTTGTTATGCCTACAAAAATCTGAAAAATGATGTCCTCTTTGCCCAAACTTGAGGCACCTAGTAAACATGTATGTGAAGGTTGTATTTTGGGAAAAATGCAGCATTCCTCATTCCTAAAAGACGGTTCAGTTAGAGCTACTCAAAAATTGCACCTTGTTCATAGTGATGTCTGTGGTCCTATGCAGACACCCTCTTTTGGGAACTATCTTTACTTCATGGCATTCATCGATGATTTTTCCAAGCATGCATGGGTATATCCATTGATAAAAAAAATCTAAAGTGTTTATGTTCTTCAAATAGTTTTTGGTTTTGCCTAAAAATTTGTCAACATGTAATATGGGCACCCTGCATTCTGATCGAGGGGGGGAATATATGTCTTTTGACTTTAATGCATTTCTGGCTGAACATGGCATAAAACATCAATGTACAATGCTGTGTACACCTCAACAAAATGGAGTTTCTGAACGGAAGAACAAGTTGTAGAGAATACGCACGCGGAAGCAAAATGAAAAGTAAAGTACTCTCACAAAACAAAGAATGTGTGAGACACAAAATGAGTAGACCATGAAATGGGTAAACTCATGTGGATTAGAAATGAGCTTACCAAGAGCATGGAGTAGGCTCCTCAAGCTTCTAACCAAGTACAAATGAGGGGAGAGGCCCTCCTTATATAGATTTGGGAGGGGCTCTCAAAAGTACATCATATGTGGGATAAGTCTCCTGAAAGGAGAATGACTACAACTGGTAGAAGCACATGGCAAGGTACCCAAATACAAAGGAAATACAATATAAAATTGAAATAGACTAGAAATGGAGATCCTCCTAGATACAAAATGGAGATGCACTCATGCGGATACAAATGTATATGAAGTAGGAGCAATCATGTCGTCAACACCCCCTTGCAGCTCCATTTTGGAGCGGCTGAATGTTGCAGAGGTCCACCAAGCACTGAAGTGGAACCAGAGGTAGAGCCTTCGTGAAATGTCCGCCAGGTTCTCCTGAGAGGTACACTGCTCTAGAGTAATCTCCTGAGATATGAGCTTCTCGTGGATGAAGTGGTACTGGATCTCGATGTGCTTCGTCTGAGCGTGGAACACTGGATTCTTGGTGATGGCCAAGGCTGACTGGCTGTCCGTGCGAATACATGTCGGAGTATCCTTCAAAACACCAATGTTAGATAATAAACGTCGAAGCCAGATGGCCTCACATGCTGCAAAGCTTGATGCTCGGTACTCAGCCTCGGTAGATGATAGAGCAACTGTAGACTGCTTCTTACTTGCCCAAGAGATAGGTCCTGAGCCAAGCAAGAATATATACCCAGAAGTAGACCATCGAGAATCAGGATCATCAACCCAATCAGAATCTGAATATCCGATAAGTTCGATGCCCCCTCTATACCAAAGACCATGATGCCGGGTGAGGGCAAGGTATCAAAGTAGTCTCTAAGTAGCATCCCAATGAGTCTGACGAGGCTGATGTGCAAACTGACTGAGTATACCAACTCCATAAGCAAAGTCTGGTCTAGTGTTGGCAAGATAGAGTAATGAGCCAACAAGCTATCGATAGGTATGCACGTCCACAAGTGATGATGAGTTCTCCAGTATAAGCTTGATGTTTGGATCAAGTGGTATAGAAACTGAGCAACACTGGTCCATGTTATAACTGGAAAGTAGATCAGAGCAGTACTTCTTCTGTGATAGGAATATACCTTCTTTCGTTTGCCAAACTTCCATACCCAAGAAGTAGTGTAGTAATCCAAGATCTGTCATACAATACTCAAGATGAAGTTGTGTGATGATAAATTGGATGCGTTCTTCGTCTAAGCTTGTCAAGATCAAGTCATCTACATAGAGAATGTTGATGGTTACTAAGGAATCCTTTTGATAGATATAGAGATTAGCATCAGCATTGCTTCTGTGAAATCCCTTGTCGTCAAAGAACTTGTGAATCTTTTCATACTAGGCCCCGGGAGCTTGCTGAAGTCCGTAAAGTGCCTTGTGAAGCTTGTAGACTTGATCTTCTTTGCCTTTGATCTTGAAGCCTTTAGGTTGTTCAACATATACTTCTTCTTGAAGATCTCCATTGAGGAATGCACTTTTGATGTCCAACTGGTAAATGGGCCACTTAAAGTGAGCACTTAGTGCTAAGATGATTCTTATGGTTGTGAATCTTGCAGTAAGAGCAAAGGTTTCTTCATAGTCAATGCCATGTTGTTGCTTGTATCCCTTATAGCTACCAACCTTGATTTGTACTTGTCTAATGTGCCATCTAACTTGTACTTAACTTTATAAAGCCACTTAACTCCTATGACTTGATGATTTGTGGGCTTAGGTACAAGAGTCCAAGTTTTGTTCTTCTCGATTGCATCCATTTCTACATGCATAGCTTCTTCCCACTCAGGTTGTCCTTGAGCTTCTTTGTAAGTAGATGGTTTTGGGATTTGTTGAATCTGATGCATTAAGGCATAATTGACATAATGAGTTTGTTCTCGCTGTCTCTTGTCAATAAGTCTTTGAGATCTTCTCGGATGACTTGAAGTACTTGCTTCTGAGTTGGAGTTTGGAAATACTGAGTCCACCTCTGAAGTGTAGATAGGTGGACTAAGACTCGTACTTGAATCTTTTCTTGAGTATAAGGAAGCTTCATTGAAAATCACATCCTTCGAAATGGTGATGGAGTGGTTTTCCATATCATATAGATGGTATGCCTTTGATTGGTCACTATACCCTATGAATATGTGTTTCTTGGACTTTGATTGTAACTTGTTTCTATCTTCTTTTGGTACATGGACAAAATCTTCACTACCAAAGAATCGAAAGTAATTCACATTTGGTTTTCTTCCATAGTAGGCTTTGAAGGGTGTTTTGTTGTGTAATGCACTTGTAAATCCTCGATTAAGAATGTGAACGGCAGTATGCACGATTTCTGCCCAGAACTTGTAGGGTAGATCCTTGTGATGAAGCATAGTTCTTGCCATTGCCATTACACTGTGTATCTTTCTTTCAGTTACTCCATTCTGGGATGGAGTATGAGGCTGAGTGACTTGTCTTTTGATCCCTTTCTGGTTGAGAAAGTTATCAAAGTCATGATTGATAAACTCACCACCTCCATCTGATATGATGGTTTTAACTTTAGTCGAAGCTTCATTCTCAACTTCCTTGATCCAAGTTTGAAACTTGGAGAAGGTGTCTACCTTTGACTTCAAAAAGTACACCCAAATATGTTGGTGCAGGGCAATCAACAATTGATGTTTTGATGAAGAGTTGAAGCCAAGGACTGAAGAAAAGATTAAGATATGAAGTATGAAGGAAGTGCATATCCAGAAGATGAAGATGTGTACACATATCTACATTAATTCAGAGATAGTTTACTTATACTTTTGTATAGTCTGGAGCTTGTAAATATTTACCTATATATACAAGGAAAAATATCGGGGCAAATATGAGAGAGTGTAGAATACAAGAATCCAGAAGAATTAGAAGTAATTAGACTCTTGAGAAGCATGAAGATTAGCTCTCTCATCCAGATGTAAAAGTTCTCTAGTAATGAAGAAAAAATTGTGCCCAATGTTTCTATGTATTCTCCTTCTATGCTTGATCATTTCAAGAATCCTTTTGTAGATTTCTAATTCCATAGTTAATGAGTCTATGGTTAAAGTTTGAGAGCCTAATTGTAAACAGGCTGTGAGAATTATGAGTAGGATGATTCATATGTGAAGAAGTGTTCACTGTTTTCTGAAAGAGGTGCAAAATTTGATGTTAATGTTTTGGTCAGTTCTCCTTCCACAGTGTAAAGTTTTGAGCAAGCAAGTACTCAATCTTTAAGTTGGAAGGTAAGCTATCTATGGCTAAAAGCATTTGCATAAATGGATTCTAGATTGAGAGAACCAAGTGCTAGAAGTTTCAGGTGTCTGAATCGACTTCTCAGAAGAACAGTTTTAGACATAGGTGACTTGTTAAGTTCATTTCTCAAGATCTACTGGGTCTTTTGGAATGATTTAACTTGGAGGAGGTGCGAAAACTATAGGCAACACCTTGTGCAGAGTTTTATAAAAAACTTTACACATCTGATAAGTCAATGAGAGAGTTATGTGCATCAGACTTTTTGTAGAGTCTTCTTCTTCATAGTTTATCCAAAATTTTTATTGAGCCTCCAAATTAGTGAAGGTTTTTAGTTACTCTTGATATAGAGGTGCTCTAAATTCAAAAGTAGCTTGTTCTCTCGGAGATTAACACTCTCCATCAAAATATAGCGAGAGTGGTCATCTACTAGAAGATAAAAGTAGAGGGATCCACTCAGGGATGGGGTGTTCATGGGTCCACATAAGTCCATGTAGATAAGGGCTAGAGGGCTCTTCGCTCGTGTTGAAGCTTCCTTGGGAATTGGGGCCCGATGTTGCTTGCCTTGGGTGCAAACTTGTCCAATAGCAGTAAGTTGCCCTATCTTTGGCAATCCCTTCACAAGTTGGGATGAAGAGATTTTTGATAAGTAAGAAGTGTGGCCAAATTTTTGGTGCCACAAACTTGAGGTTGATTCTTTGGATACAAAGCAAGATAGCTTGTAGAGGCCCTTTTCTTCAATATCTTGAGCAATGACATCCTTTGTATGGGGATCAACTACCTTAACTGAAGTGTTATCAAACCATACTTGTTTTTCTTGATCTGTAATGGCCTTGACGAAAAGTAGATTCATACATAAATTTGGAACAAAAAGAACATTGGATAAAGACTTGCATTCCCCTTGATTGTTGGTAATTTGAACTTTCCCTTTTCCTTGGATGGGTAAACTTTTGTTGTTGCCAAGATAGACTTCTCACGTGTGCTCTTCGAGTTCTTGAAAGGAGTCCTTGTCTTTGCACATATGGGAGGTAGCTCCGCTATCAAAGATCCACTCATTCGGGGAGCTAGAAGTAACTAGGGCATTGGCTTCTGTGGAGATGAAGAGTTCCTCACTTGAGCAGTGGGATCTATGTTGGGATCCTTTGGATGCTTGCCTAGATGTAGAAGCTTTTGATGAGTGTTTCTTTTTATAGCAAAACTTTTCTAAGTGTCCTGATTTTCCACAAAAATTATAGGTGAAATTCTTCGATGAATTATGCGATCCTTGCTTAGATCCATTGCTAGCATGATGACTTGTGGTTTTGCCCTAATTGAATGGGGCTTTGGACTTCATGGCAGACTCCTGGGAGGAAGTCGATTTGGCTCATGAGTCGTGAAGGAGCAATAGTCGACCAACCTCTTCCCAAGATAAGACTTGGTCGCGATTATACAAAGTTGTGACAAATGTCTCGTACGACTTATGTAACTTGTTAAGAAGCCTAATGGCCATGTCTTCACTAGAGATCTGCCTACCACATAGTGCTAATTTATGCTGGTAGTCCTCAAATTGGCTATGACCTTGGTAATTGTGTCGTGTGGCCGAATGGTCAAATTATGAAACTCGGCCTCTAATGCATATATTTTCGAAGGGGTTTTGTCTTCATACAAAGTAGCTAACGTATCCCAAGCGTCCTTGGATGTCTTACAGGCTATGATATGTCCTTTTGTCAATTCGTTGTAGGCAAGTAACAGCTGACCTAAAGCTTGTTTGTCCTTAACACTCCACACATGCCAATTGTCTAAGTTGGTATCCCTATTGGGTTCGGGGTCAGACCCATCTACTACCTCATGAAGGAGGTTCGTGTAGAGATATGCGCACATGACATCTTTCCATAGATTGTAATTTTGTTCATTGAGGCGTTCATCCTTAGGCATAAAAATTAGGGTGAAAGAGGGTAAGAAGTTAGCCATAGATGATGAGATACCTTCACTTTTGGACATTACAAAGCTTTGAGGATAAAGTGTTTAGAAACACTATCAAAGATACTTGCCAAAAGTACCGCTTCAAAATAATTGCAAAGCTTGAAATGAACGACTCGATACCAGACTGAAAAACTCCTTGGGGAGGAAAGGGGCTTAGAGTAGCCCGTCACTTGCACCAAGAGACACTTCGGGGGGGCTTAGAATAGCCCTTCACTTGTGCACAGAGAGACACCGTGGAGTGGGGAGAGTCGATGCTCAAAGAGAACTTGTGGGTGGGCTTAGACTAGCCTCCAATCCCACAATCATACACACACAATACTTTTTCTTTTATTGCTTGAGTTTACAAGAGAGGGCACTTAGTGCCAAAATGTGCAAAAGTCTAGGGTTGTTACCCTTGGAGAAGACAAAATGATCCCTTAGGCACAAGGTTTTGGTTGTAGAATACAATCAGGAGTTGAGAGATGTGAAATAATTAGAGGATTATATGGAGAGAGAAGATGTCAAAGGGTGAAGTCAAATATTAGTTCCACGTGATTGATCAAACTTAAGGTACACATCTTAGAGAATTACAAAGTTGATAATCAATGTGTGATCAAATGGTGCGCTCAAGATTTTGAAATAATATAAAAAGAAGATTCGTTGAATGTGTGAAGGACCTCTGTGGAAAAAATCGCATGTGAGAATGCTATGAATCCTCATCAAAATCCGGCTTGAGCCATAACAAGTGGACAATTAATACACTGAATGTGCTCATTGAATCGCAGAACTCTCGCGAGAGAATATATAACGCCTATCTCATTCAAGCAAATTGATACCGAAATAGAAATATCAGCTCGTCGAATTCCACCAGACTTGTATAAAAAATAGAAAGCGCTCTGAGATGTTGTGTTCGAGACACAACTATACGTAGATCTAATGGTGCCTATCTCCTTTGTGTGGCGACAGAAGAGTTGCAGGTGGGCAAGTCCTGGAAAGATGCAATGTATGTGGCAAATGCAAGCAAATCCACGCAGGACCGTCCAAATTGATCATCTGATGTCACCGTGCAGATTGCCTTGGTGAAGGAGCTGGTCCTGTTGTGTCAGAGGCAAGCTATCATAGTGTACGACAAAACTCTCAGTTGAAATTCGCTCCTCGCATTCCTCTGATAGTGCATCTCTCCCACTCACGGTCCATAAGCTTCAAACACTAGAGGTTGTCGGGTGATGACGATGGGGAATGTAACCCCTTCAGGGTCTGCAGTGAGTGGAACACCAAGGCAGATTATGGGGTTGATAGCGGACACAAAGCCTGGATGTCTTCTTCTCAGACTTTTGTTCGACAACTGATGGTGGTGCCTGTGTGCTTCTCTGCGTACATGTTTCCACACTTCTACAATTAGAATTATGCGAGCTTTAGCCACCTTTGTAGTCAAGATGCCTTGCGGGGCTCAGCTTTCTCTAACTCTCTGTTGCTTTCTGTGATACAGAGATGGCAGATGCAACTAAAGGATGCATGTGCGAGGAGACGTCTCTCTCTCTCTCTCTTTCTCTCTCTTTCTCTATGAGAGGAATGATGCAATCATTTCAGCATTCTTAGGCTTTCTCCAACAGCATTCCCTAGCTTTCTCCAATAGCAGATGATGAGTGTGGAAGTGGGCAATGAGCTTATTGTGTCCCCCTGATCAGAGGTCTTGGTCGTATCTCTGTCTGACGAGTTGCAGAAGAAGATACACCTTCTCTTTCTCTTTCTCCGAGACACTCTCTATTTCACAGAGATGGTTCACAATAGGAGACGGAGATTCGTAGTTTCTTTTCTCGTTTTTAATTCTCCTCTACTGTGTGTGTGTTCAACAAAGATGGCATCTGTTGCACTCTCCTTCAGTGTCAGAGAGTTGTTGTATGTGCCATGTATTTTGTAGGTCGAGGAATGATTCTAAGAGAGTAGGCTGTTGCGAGACCTGAGGGGATGATTCATGTATTTTGTAGGTCGAGGAATGATTCTAAGAGAGTAGGCTGTTGCGAGACCTGAGGGGATGATTCTAAAGAACCTTTGAACTCGTTGAGCTTTTGTTGCTGCTAGAACTGAGAGGACGATTCTGAAGCACATTTGGACCGAGAGCTGTTGTAGAGACTGAGAGGTTGCTTCTCTTGTTGTTGTCGATGATCCGATGTGTTGATTGGTGCATGAACAGATAATCATGACTCTAGTATGGATGAGTGATAGACACGCTCGATTTACAGAGGTTCTGAGAATGAGCTCATTCATAGATGCTAGGCATTGTACACATAGATGCAAATAAAATAGCATGCAGGTGACGAGTGTAGCTCGAGATGATGGAAGACAGATAGGCAGAATGAAAGCAACTACGTATGAATATTACAATTAATCAAAAGCACCACCAAAAAAAGAATTCAAAATAGTGTTTATGAACACTATCAATTATGAGATCAATAACAACTCCTTGACAATATTGATCACAAATATGAATGCAAAAGAGTGTTGAAAACATTACAAAATTTGAGATCGATGACAATTGCAACAGAATGCCATAAATGATTTTCACAATAGGGTGGGAGGGAGGGAAAATGGAGATAAAGGGGGCTCAAAATGATGAGAAAGAAGGGGTGGGAGGGTGGGAAAATGGCAAAATGAGGCCCAAAATGATGGCAAAAGGCTTCTCTTAATGAGGAGAAAGCACACCACCAAAGTAAGCACCACCACCACCAAAATCACCACCAAATGCACCACCAAGACCTCCACATAGCGCTCTGATAGCATGTAGAGAGTACACACACGGAAGCAAAATGAAAAGTAAGTACTCTCACAAAACAAAGAATGTGTGAGACACAAAATGAGTAGACCATGAAATGGGTAAACTCATGTGGATTAGAAATGAGCTTGCCAAGAGCATGGAGTAGGCTCCTCAAGCTTCTAACCAAGTACAAATGAGGGGAGAGGCCCTCCTTATATAGATTTGGGAGGGGCTTTCAAAAGTACATTATATGTGGGATAAGTCTCCTGAAAGGAGAATGACTACAACTGGTAGAGGCACATGGCAAGGTACCCAAATACAAAGGAATACAATATAAAATTGAAAGACTAGAAATGGAGTGCCTCTTGGATACAAAATGGAGATGCACTCATGCGGATACAAATGTATATGAAGTAGGAGCAATCATGTCGTCAACACAAGTCACTCATGGAGATGGCGATGTGTATTATCAAGAGTCATGCTTTATCACATAGTTTCTGGCTTGAGGCTATAATGTGTGCAACATATGTACTAAACAGGTGTCCCACTAAAGCATTGTAGTCTATCACTCCATATGAGGCTTGGCATGGTCATAAGCCATCTATTGCTCACCTGCGTGTTTTTGGTTCTCACATATGCATTAGTGCCTGAACAACAACGCAGGAAATTGGATAATAGAGCAGTGAAATGTATTTTTGTTGGGTAGAGTTCTGAAAGAAAAGGCTATCGTCTGTATCATCCACAGACTAAACATTTTGGTTGGTTGGAAGATGCTATTCAGCCACTACTTTCATGTACTAAGAGACATCTATTAGCTCTAAAGACATGTATGATACTTTGCTGCCTCTTTTACATGTGGACAGTCTAGTGCTAGTCCTAATGAGGCAACTTATCAATCTTGACAGGTTTCATGTGATGATGCGGACCATTCCATTTCTAATGTAGATTTGCATGATGCACTTGTTGATGAGAGAGTTGATATTGAGGAGGCAAAAAAAATGCCAAAATGGTTGGTGTAGACTTTGCGTGACAACAAATTAGATGCACTTTTGCCATATCATCCTCGTTCAGGGTCTCATAGTGCCTCTTTTGCATCAAATTGCTATGCTATGGCTCCCTCTAGTCTCTGTGATGAGAATGAGTGTGTTTCGTTTGATGAAGCACAAAATTCAGAAAAATGGATGGCTGGTATGCAATCTGAATATGATGCTATAATGAAAAATTGTACCTAGTCTTTATGTGACTTGCCTCCTTGCAAGAAAGCCATTAACACGAAGTGGGTATACAAGCTTAAGCGTAAGCCTCATGGAATAGTTGACAGGTATAAGCTAGGCTTGTTGCAAAGGGTTATGCTCAAGAAAGAGGCATTGATTTTGATGAGACTTTTGTTCCTACTTGCCAAATGACTATTGTTCGTAGCATGTGTGCACTTGTACCTCATCATGGTTGGACTATACATCAATTGAACATTAAAAATACATTTATGAATGGTGATTTGCATGAAGAGGTGTATGTGTTTCAGCCCCGTGGCTTTGTGCTAAAAGGGCATGAAAACCATGTGTGTAGGTTAAAGAAGGCATTATATGGTTTAAAGCAAGCACCACATGCTTGGTGTGAAAAGATACATGCCTATCTGATTGCACATGGTTTTGAGAATAGTCCAACTGAAAGCACCTTATACGTTAAGTGTGTTAATGATGTGCTTCTGATCATTGTTGTGTATGTTGATGCCGTGTTGCTCACTGGTCCTCATGAGAAGCATATTGCTAATTTTAAGGCTTATCTACATGCCTCATTTGAGATGTCTGATTTGGGGCATTTGCATCAGTATTTGGGCATCTAGTTTATGCAAGTTGATGGCGGAATAGCTATGTGCCAAATGAAATATATTGACACATTATTATAGCATTTTGGCCTTGAAGATTGTAAACCTATTGCCACTCCTATGGAAATAGGTTTACGATTGAGTCTTCATGATGCTAAAGATGCATTTGATGTTGTTTTCTATCATCAGGTTGTTGGATGCTTGATTTACTTATGTATTACTCGGTCCCATATTCAGTTTGCTTTCTCACAGATGAGCCGGTTTATGCATTGCCCAAGTGTCAAGCATTGGCAGGTAGTTAAGGGCATCTTTGTTGCTTGAGTAGTACCCGACTACTTGGATTGTTTTATCTCGGGGGGATCACTATCGCCAGATTTGCATGCTTTTTTTGACTCTGATAGGCTAGTTGCTATGACACTCATGTGTCCACAAGTGGTTTTTGCTTTATGCCTGGTAGCTCATGCATATCTTGGTTGAGCAAGAAGCACTCTACTGTGGCCACTTCTAGTTGTGAGGTTGAGTATAGGCCAGCTTTCACAGCGATTGTTGAGTGTGTGTGGCTCAGATGCCTTATGGCTGATTTGGGTGTTGGTTACTCTTCTGCCACCACCATCTTCACTAACAGTGAGAGCCCATTGGAAGTTGCAAAGAACCCTGTGTTCCATGCTCGCACTAAGCACATTGAGGTGCATTATCATTATGTCAAGGAGAGGTTCTCTGCTGGAGAGATCAACTTTGCATATGTGCCCATGCAAGAGAACATTCCATACCTTTTCACGAAGGCTTTGCCTAGGGAGAACTTTGATCTTTCTGCAAAGCTTTGGGCTTACTTCCATTTGTGCATTGATTCCACATAGCTTGGCACTTGCTTATACATGAGTGCCAGCTCCTTGTTCACTGCATCACTCCCAGGGGGATTTGTTGATATATTTAGGTAGTGATGTGTGTGAACACACTATCGGGGAAATTTTTCCCCTCTTTAGGAGGTTTTTTCCCCTGGCATGTATATACGCCTATAACGCTAATGGGTTACTGTTGGAAGCAGCCAGAGGCACAGACGACATGGAAGCATGTAACGACAAAGCAGGGAGCCAGTCGAATCGTTTTTCAAAGAATTATGTTTTCAAATACTTTCCAAAAACCTCCAACAGTGATTTTTATCACGATTGGCATGATGTCAATCATTGAGGGAGAGTACAGAACCTCCTTGGAGTATGTGAACACCAACCACAATGAGGTGCCCATTTATCTGGATGGCCTAAACAGATCAGTGGCCACGTTAAAGAAAGCTTCAGAGGCTTACATAGTGCCTAGACCAGCAGTCAAGTACGTAGGAGGAGTTTACATGGACAAAAGAGATATCCAATGTGTGGTCACAGAACACCCAGAGAAATTAATGAAATTGGTGAAGAAAATAATGCTTCAAACTTAAATGAAGGAGGGAATGAAGAGCAAGTAACCACACCTAGAGGGAGATCTACAGTTGCGAGGATATGGAGAGGAGATCTGATTCCCCAGGATGACACCTTAATGGATGTATATTTGATCAATGGGATGGAGCATCTCCTTAGAGCACATTCCTCAATTTGGGAAGCTGCTCCTAATCCCGTCACCATTTTATGAGTTGCTGGATCCTGACTTTCCACCATTATCACTTATCTGGATAAAAATCAAAGAAGATATTGGCCCATAACAGAAGCGGAAAGAGCGGAATTGAAGTATCAAAAAATCCCAGTGTTCCCGCCTAGAGACCAAGCCGCTACATCAAGAAACCCACTGGGAACTTCCCATAATGACTCATACCAACAGTCAGGCCAAACACAACAAACACAACAACCACAACCAACTCAAATCCCCTTCAGACCTCCTGTACAGTTCACAATGCCTGTAAACAACCCTAACTATCGACCTCAGACAACTATTGACCCAAGACATGGAGTTCATGCTCCAGTTAGACCGCCGGTAGTAAGAGGACCAGGCATACCTATAGGAAGACCTATCTTCCCAGTG
>MU263115.1:0-49193 GCA_020310875.1 Ceratopteris richardii | reverse complement strand
ATAGCGACGATTAAGGCGACACAATTTCGTCGCTATAAAATTGCAAAATGCATCATAATGAGCGTCACGCACGGACCGTCGATTAAATGACGAACCAAATGACATTTTTTGCGACTGTTGTGTGCGAGAGGGTCTGCGACGCTCACATAAAGCATTGCTAACACGACGGTTTTAAATAGCATCACATAAGCGATGCTTCTTTACGTCGCATAAGCGACACTCAAACATGTCGCTTATGCGACACAACTCGATGGGTAGCATCGCTTACACGATGGTCTGTTGACGGAAAAAAATTAAAATGTTGGAGGCTCTTCGATCAGCATTTTAATGCATCTGATCGAAGAGCTCTCCAACGTTCGCAATTGCGCTGCGCTTACGAGCTGAAGCAAGTATATGCAGAATTGTTGTTTTGCCTAAGCTCTCTCTTATTGTCTCCCTCTGTCTCTGTTTCTCTCTTTCTACATCTTTCTCTCTTTGAATTCTCTCTCTCTCTCTCTCTCTCTCTTTATTGCAGGTTATTCAAGAAGCTAACCAAGAAAAAGCTAACTTGATCTAGTATCCAACTTCAAATTATGATCTAATGGCATAGAAATTGGCTTACAATCAACCATACCATACTTTGGCCTTTGCAACATCCATATACGTGTTTTTGTATGTATAAGCTCAATGCCTAAGAAGTAGTGTAGCACACCAAGATCATTCATGTCAAATTCTTGCATAAGAAGTTGTTTTACCTCTTTGATGCCTTCTTCATTATCACCACCTACAATCAAGTCATCAACATAGATAGCCACAATTGTGATGCCATCATCACCCTTCCTTGAATATAGTGAATGATCTGCATCACACATAGAAAACCCAATGGTGGCTAAGTAATCAGCAATCCTTGCTTGCCATGCATGAGGAGCTTGCTTCAGCCCATACAAAGCCTTTTGCAACTTGCAAACATATTCTCGATGCTTTGAATCTTCATATCCTTGTGGCTAGTCCATGTATACTTCTTCTTGTAACTCACTATGTAAGAAAGCATTCTTCACATCCATCTGATGCAAAGTCCATCCTTTTGCTGTAGCTAATGCAACAAGTGTTCTTATAGTATACATTTTAGCTATAGGTCTGAACGTTTCCTCATAATCAATGCCATATGTCTGTGCATATCCTTTTGCTACCAATCGTGCTTTGTACCTACTTATGCTACCATCAGCATTGTGCTTTACCTTGTAAACCCACTTGCAGCCTACACCTTTCTTCCCTTGCAGCAATGGAACTAGCTTTCATGTATCATTTCTGTAAAGTGTAGCCATCTCCTCATCCATAGCCTTTTTCCAATCTACATTTCCAATTGCATCTTCAAAACAAGAGGGTTCAGCATCTTGTATTACCTTTGTCATGTAGGCACAATGATGAGCATACGTCAATCGTTGTACTGAATTCCGCATCCTCTGAGATCTTGTTGGTCTTGGGTCACTTCTCCTTGTATCATCCGCATGTTCCTTTCGTACTCCTGGAGTTTTCATAGAGGGCGATCCAAATTCCTCATCAAGACTCTTTTCTAAACCGCTTGAATCTCCATCATCTTCACAACTTGTAGATGTTTTACTACCAGCAGAAAGCTTTTCTTTAACTTTCTTGGATGTATTGATGATTTTTTGGACCAAAATTTCCACGCAATCTTCCACTCCATGGATTTGAGTTGGAACTATTGCTTGGTGATGCATCCGATCCACTCAAAACTTGAGATTTTGCACTTGATTTTTTAGCATCTCCTTTGTCATTTGGTTCAAGATTCAGTTCTTCTTTGGCATCTCCATAGAAGCTTGACATTTCATCAAATACCACATCTCTGCTCACCTTCAACTGTCGTGTGAGTGGGTTATAACATTTATATCCCTTTTGCTCAAGGGAGTATCCAATGAAAACACATTTTTTTGCTTTTGGATCAAGCTTCGTCCTGAGCTCATCTGGAACATGTGCATATGCAATACAGCCAAAAACTTTCATATGTGATAAGTTTTGCTTTTTACCTACGAAATTTTCTTTAGGTGTAACTTGATGTACAACAGCAGTTGGAGTTCTGTTCATAATGTATACAACTGTATGCACAACTTCTGCCCGATAACAATGAGGCATATTCTTCTCAGCCATCAACGTTCTTGCTATTTCTGCAATATGTGTGTTTTTGCGTTTAGTAATGCCATTCTATTGTGGTGTGTACCTACATGAAAACTGACATCAAATTCCATGACTTTTAAGAAAGTTTTTGAACTCATTTGACATGTATTCACCTCCTCCATCAGACCTTAATGTTAGAATATACTTCCCTCTCTCCTTTTCCACCATAGATTTAAAATTCTAGAAGTGAGTGAACACTTCACTCTTCTCTTTCATGAAATATACCCACACTTTTCGTGTATGGTCATCAATGAAAGTCACATAAAACCTGCAACCACCCATAGATGTGGTCTTTGCAGGACCCCAAACATCTATATGTACTATTTCTAGCACATTCTCACTAACATCCTTGTCATGTGGGAATGATGATCTTGACTGTTTACCAAATTGACATGCTGCACATACCTTTTGCATCTTTGAAACCTTGAAATTCAGTAGTCGTGAACAATCTCCTTTAACTACATCAAATTTAGCCTTTGCATATTTTCATGTCCGATTCTTCTGTGCTAGATCTCTATATCAGCAATAACTCCTGCACCTTTTGCAAACATGGCTGCATTAATTTCAAGAATTTTCACACTTAAGGTGAACATCCTAACCACTTTGTTTCCTTTGGCAATCAGTCATCCACCCTATTTGTACTCTTCTACATATAACCCATCAACATTGAACCTGACTTGTAATCCCTGGTCAACCATTTGTCCAACAGAAACTAGATTCTTTGTTATGTTTGGAACATGCAACACATCAGCAAGACGTTTTACCTTGTTGTCTTCCATAGACAATGCTATGTTTCCTGTATGCTCGATAGGATGTGATGTATCATCACCTATACATATCCAGGAACTGGCAATTTTTGCAAACCACTAAACCATTCTGCATGAATGGTCATGTGATTTGAAGCACTCGAATCAAGATACTAGACATTATCGCACATTGTATTCATCATGTGATGTTGAACCATGAATAGCTTCTCAGAATCATCTGCACTTGTGGATGCATAGTTGTTTTGATCCCTTTTGTTATTTTGATTCTTCAACCTACACTCACATTCAAAGTGTCCAGGTTTACCACAATTCTAGCATCCTTTATTGTCATTACCTGAATTATTTCTTTGGAAATTTCTACGACCTCTTTTGCTCCCCCTGCCTCGAAATTGTCCTCTTCCTCCTACATGATTCTATTGTTGACCTTGGTCTTGGTTACTGTTTCCTCTTCCACCTCAAAAACCTCTACTTCTGCCTCTTCCTTTGCCAAAGTAGAATACCTGCTCAGACCTAGATTTTCCTTGGGAGTTTGAATCCTCACCAAGATCTTTTCTTTAATAATAAGCATAGTTATCAAATTAGCAAAATTTGGAATATTTTCCCTAGTTTGTATAGAAGTTCTGAACTGCTTATATGCAGCTCCTAAACCACGAAGGCACACTTCCACCTTATCATCATCATCTACATTAACGCCAATAGATGCAAGTAACTCACATATGCTTTTGATTTTCAAGGTGTAGTCACTTACTGACATGCTCTTCTTCTCCAATGTATGCAACTCGTTGTTGAGTTGCAATTTTTTTGCCTTTGTATTTGTCTCATACAATGTGACCAAACTGTTCCAATCCTCTTTCGGAGTCTTGGCATCCTGTATGTATCCAATCATGCTATCCTCTATGCTAATAGATAGCCAATACATAACCTTCCGTGCTCCTTGATTCCATTTCTCATATGCTCTTAACTGCTCTCCAGTCTGATTCCTTTCTGGTAGCTGCAGAGCATTTTCGTTCTCTCCTTTGATGTACTTCTAGTAGCCCTTTCCCATCAGGAAATTTGTCATTCTGAATCTCAAAGAACTGACCTGGTTTTTATATGGGCCCCACCTTGCAGGCTTGAAACAGAGGTCGAGATGGCTCTGAAACTTCGATGTGACGAAAACAAGTAACCCTAAAGGGATTACGCCCGAAAATATTTTGAGGTCTTCTACCTTCACATCGATTTTCATGGTAAACTAGAGGTCATTTTTGAATCGTGTTTTCTCCATGCCTTGCCGTGTACTCTTCATCGTCCCCTTCTCCACGAGCTCTCTATAGCCATGCTGGCTCTGATACCATGTCATGAGGAAGGAGATAAGAAAGAGAGCTCACACACACACTCTCACTCTCAAGGAGAAGCACACACACAGATTGAGGCAAGGAAGAATGATCTTCTTCTTCTTCTTCTTCTTCTTCTTCTTCTTCTTCTATTACATAAAAAGGAATGTACAAGAATGATCTAAAACAAGAATACAACTACTGCAATATATAAAGACCAGTACATAAGGAAAAACCTAATGTCTGTGAATGAGTGAGTTGGCAAGAAACAAATGTGCCATCACTCTCGGTAGATACATCTAATAAAGCTCAATGAAGTTTCCCTGACATATACTGGCATGACCACTATACATGTCAGAGAAATGAAAGAAGTGATATGTGTTATCCTGGATCATCACATGTTGAGCTTGATATCTCAACAACCATCACAAAGATAATAGTACAATTTGAAGATTATCAAAGGAACTTAGCACTTTGTGGACAAAAGATCTCAAGTGAAGACATGGCCATTAGACTATTTAACAAGCTTCCCAAGTCCTATGAAACGTTTGTGACCACTCTTTACAACAGAGGTCAAGAACGCACTTGAGAAGAAGTAAGAAGACTTTTGCTTCTCCATGACTCTAGGTAAAAAACTCAAGCTATACAAGAAACAACTTTGAAGGGCAAAGCTACTTTCAACAAAGTTAGAGTTCAAAAAGGCACTCAAGAATCTAAGGTCAAGGGCAAGAAGAAATTTACTTGTAACTTTTGTGGCAAGAAAAGTATTGCTTCAAGAAGAAAAACAAGGACAAGTCCGAGTCTACTCCAAACATAGAGCATCAAACTCACTATAGAAGTGAATAATGTTTTCTTACAATTGAACACAATGCACTTGTCACATCCACTCTGAGCAAAGAATGGATTTTTGATAGTGGGGCTTCATGACACATGTGCAATGACAAAGAAGAATTTCATGAGTTTCAAGAGCACAAAGGCCACGTTTATCTTGGAGATAACAAGTGTGTTGAGATCTAAAGAAGAGGCAAAGTTCACGTCACAAACTTAGAAGGTGGGACCAAGTCACCTAAAAATGTTCTTTATGTACAAAGTCTTTATAAGAGCCTCCTCTCAGTGAGGGCCATTACTAAATGTAACATATGGTGTAATTTGATAATCACCAAGTTCAAGTCATCGATCGAGAATCCAAAGAAGTCATAACTCAAGGGTTTGAAGACAAAGGTCTCTACAAGCTTTCAAGTTTAATGGCTAAGGATCCAAGCTTTAATTTTTGGCATTACAAATTTGGACACACCTCTTACTTGGAAAAGATTTCTTCAAGTCATCTTGGGAAGGGTTTACCCAGGATTGCACAAGTGGAGTTGAACTACCAAGCATGTGCTAAGCAGACATTTACCCCTTTGCCTATGGAAGCATCCATTTCCTCATGTAAACCCTTAGCATTAGTCCATACAAAACTTTGTGGACCTATGCATACACCATCACTAAGTGGATCACTTTACTTTTTCTTGATAGTAGATGACTTCACTAGGTACACACGTTTATTCACTAAAACATAAAGAGGATGCACTTTCAAAGTTCAAGGAGTGGCCAAAGATAGTTCACGATGACTTTCCAAGTTCTTTAAAATGCATCAGATCTTATGGAGACAGTGGCTTTGTCAACCATAATTTTTCCAAGTACTTGAAAAAGCAATCAAGCAAGTGTTTAAGATAGGCATTTCTCACCCCCTCAAGTACAAATACATCCATGTCGTTCCCTATGGATGAACCAATATATAAATATAAGATGTGCATTTCTCACCCCCTCAGGTAGAAATACATCCATGTGGTTCCCTATGGATGAACCAATATATAAATATAAGATGTGCTTATAATTTGCACATTGAGAATAATTTTGGGTAATAAAAAAACTAATCTAAGTTATAGCTTGAGGTGTTTCCTAAGCCTAACTAGTATATTCTAGAGTGTTACATAAGATAAAATATGTAAACATACTTCCATTTCACATTTGGAAGTGTTGGAGCTCCCAAAAATAGTCGAGGTAGCCACTACTTCCATCTCCAAAATTATAAAAACTTGATAGTTAATCTCTATTTTGATGCGCAAAAAATTCATATCAACACCAAAAGCTTAAAAGTCATTCAAATAAGATACCTACGCAAAAGAGCAACATGCATCCGAAGAAGATGGTGAAAGCATAAGGGTCTCCATGAGAGCTTAATTTACAAAAAAGATCATAAACACAAGGTCTCCATGGACGTTCAACCTTGCTCTGATACCAATGTTAAGAACCTAGTCTCCATGCTAAAGAGAATGATCTATGACTCTCCACTCAACTAGCCATCATACGAATTTGAGAACTAACCATGACCTCTAGAGTAGCAGGAGTCTACATATGCATGTGCAAATGTCCATCATTGCTTTTGCACCTTCCATTATAGTCTACTAATTTTAGGTGTACAATCTCTCTTAACTCATGTTAACTTAAGTGCACATTTTCTACCTCTTATTGTTCTAGACTAGCATGCTTTTAAATTTTTCACCACCTCTTTCCTAGCCACATCAAATTTTTTCGACAACCTTAGTCACCCTTGCCTTTTTCTTCTTATAAGGGTAGCCTTCGATATTGCATCCCACTTGAAAATAGGGATTACTCGCTTGACACACACATACACACACACACATGATGTATATATGGCGACCATGCTTTGGCTTTGCCAAAGCGCTTGATGTATCATTTTCGCCACCAATTCGAATGCTGACTTTTGCACTCCAAAAAGACTATCATTCCCTTTCTTTGAGAGAGAAGCCCAAATTGATTTCTTATGGAGAAAGTGTGAGATATAAATGAATAAAAGATGTTTCTTGTTGCGGGTGTGTGAAGATATTTCAATAATATATATATATATATATATATATATATATATATATATATATATATATATATATATATGAATCTGGGCTTCTCCCATCGACAATAAGCCCGAACTGATTTACACATACATACATACACATATATATATATATATATATATATATATATATATATATGTGTGTGTATGTATGTATGTGTAAATCAGTTCGGGCTTATTGTCGATGGGAGAAGCCCAGATTGATTTTTCCATGAAGTGTGAAGATAGGTCACGGAAACATCTTTTTTTATTTATCTTCACACTTCCTCCGTAAGAAATAAATTTGGGTTTTTCCCCTCTCCCATGGAGAATACCCTAAAACTTGAAAGGGAAGAACATCAATATCCGAAGAAACCGAATCGTAATCTTCTAAGCGTGCAAAACTTGAATTGCAAAAGCGCTAGAGGGAGGGCTTGAACCTCCGACCTTGTGGTTAACAGCCACACGCTCTAACCGACTGAGCTACTCCAGCTGATAACTTTAAAGTAATAATATATATGTTGTTTTATTAGAGTTCAAAGCATTTCAAAGAGAACGAGATAAAAGAAGACATCTTTATGGTTTTGGTGCATATGAACGGAAAGATCAAATTAAAACTTCATTTGATCATCCAAATAGTTCATAGAGAAGGTTTAATATTTTCCATATAATGAGATATTTGTCGATCAAGAGGAAGGACTTCAGAAGCCATATATACTTAGAAACATGACTCCACATGATCAGCGCTTAGATCTGTTGGACTTTGTAGTTTTCATGGATGTTCTTTCACTCCAAGTGCACCTTTGAAATAATTTTGACCTATTTTTAGTGTGGAAACGAATTATTTTTTTTAGTTACAAGGTAAAAAAAATGGATTCTAAAATGACTACATTTTTAAAGAATTTCATCTTCATTTTCATGTTTATCTTCATAACCATGGTCCACTACTATTGTTATCACTTATGGAGTGTTGAATTTTGGAGTTTAATTTATTGAGTTATCTGTTTTTTGTGTTTTGATATAGCAGTTGAAGGTTCATGAGGGTGTGGACATTTCTAATGTGTCTAGACACAAATAAAAGGAATCATAATATATATATATATATATATATATATATATATATATATATATATATATATATATATATATATATATATATATAGTAAATAAAGACCCACATATAGGGTCCTTTCTAGAAAATAGTAAAAATAGTGGGTAAGATCAAGATCATTGTAGATCGTGATTTATGTAAATAAAATATAGAGCTCTCTGTAAAAGAGAGCGGCTTTTTAATTTCATGCCTTCTTTTAGAAGTGTGGTCCTTCATTGTAATCTCTATGTTTGACATAATAAAAATCCTATAAATATAGGCACTCTATAGACTCCTTGAATAGCGTGTGTGGGGGGAGATGGCACCCAGTCTTGTGCACTATATCATCTACTTTGTATCTTTGTTTTTTGTGTATTTAAATTTTTAAACTCTTTGTGTATGTGTGTACAAAAGATCGTGCAACAATGGTATCAAATCCTATGCACATCACTATAGAGGGTTCTGACATTGTACATTTTATTGTCACCTAATTCTGATTCCAATCTTTGTATCTGTCTCTTTTTCGGTTCGGATATCAGAATTCAAAATTCCAAATTCTGATCTTTGTCTCTGTTTTGTTTTCATTTTCCAGTTCCAATTTGAGTTTTTGAATTTGAACCTACATTTTTTGCCTACAATTTATCCCTACGTTTACTCCTTTAGCTTACTTAGTTTACTCCTATGTTTACTCCTTCGGCTTAATCCAAGGTGTCGACTAAGGCATAGAACTTTGGCATCTTTGGCTTCCTTGGATCCATGGCTCCCTTGTCAACTATTGGCTATGCACGAAGACCTTTTAATTAAGGAGTGACAATAAGGAGTCTCTGATCTACCAAGGAGGAGATTTGAACCCACAACCTCACATTCACAAGTCAAGTGCTTAACCACTACACATTCCACTTGTGTTGTTACTCTACTCCGTTTTACTTATGTTTAACATAACTTTCATCTCGCTTACTTTTTCAATTCCTAAGAAACACCCTTCCATTTTCCATTTGAATTCAATAATTCTTAAAAATTTTTCCACATCTTTAACAAGGGCTTTTCTTCTTCTTTATATCCATGGACCCTACACATACCATGAAGGACTTTGGTGAAGCACCTCTACCCGATGTACCACTCCAATAACTATTGGAGCTTTTACAACACGAACTTCAAGGCACCCAAAACTAGATCTTAGAACATGATGAATTACTTCAAGAGATGCATTTCAAGGACTTGCAAGGCTAGTGAAGGCCATTGTTTTAACTCAAGCGGATGGCATGCATTCCAAGATTGGCACCAAGAACTTCTAATTTTTATTCCTTAATGGCCAAAAGGATGGACAACTTGTTTTACATGGTTATCCCAGTTTGATGATTTTTATTCAGATGAATCCTACCCCGAAGGTGATAAAGTGAAATTTGCTACTAAATATTTAGTAAGGAAGGCCCAACTCTAGTGGAACATGTTGCAACATAGTGCAGATGCTCTCACAACATGGGAAGACTTTCAAGAAAATATTAAGGAGTCTTTTATTTCCTTGTAGTTCCATCTTCATGTTTGACATTCATTGACGAGGTTCACATGGAAGGAGAGTGATATCATTACTACATACATGGAGTGGTTATGGAGAAGTCTACTACTTATTTGCATTCTTGAAGATGTTCCTAAAGATTTCTTGCAGAGGAAGTATGAAGAAAGTTTGGAGATGAGGATCCAATCCAAGCTTCACATACTCTGGCCTAAAATGCTTTATGAAGCTATATCTTTTGCTCATGATGTAGAGAAGGATTTTCAATCAATTACCAAGTTGATCCAATTACAACAACTGCATCAACAACAACCGTTCAAGAAGCCTAATTTTTCTTGATTATCAAACTTTCATTCTTGTTTTCTTTGATCATATACTTGTTTATTATAGGAATAAAATCAACCATGAGAAGCATTTAGAAATAGATTTTACTTCGCTAAGTACGAACACACCCGAGTTACTTTTCTCAATGTAAACTAGAACATTTAGGGCATATCATTTCTAGTAAAGGAGTTCATGTAGACCCAACAAAAATCAACGTAACCATAGAACGGTTTGTACCTTAATCAATTAGTGACATACGTTCTTTTCTTGAGTTAGTTAGTTTTTATAGGTAGTTGTTAAATGTTCGTCCTATTTAGCACTTACCCGTACTTTATTAATGAATCACAATAGATCTATAACACTTCATTAAGACCTCATTATGATCAATTAAATTTTTCATATCATTCACATTCATATTAATTTAACTCCTCCACAATACATTTCCATGCATGTGTTTTCACATGGATCATGATTATATTGTTGAGTGATGGGATATGTGATTAGCCATCCATGTTCTTTTTATTTATATCAACTTAGATGAGTTACTTTTTTAGCTCGAGGGCATGTTATCACTTATGGAATGTTGAATTTTGGAGTTTAATTTATTGAGTTATTAATTTGTTTTGTGTTTTGATATAGCAGTTGAACGTTCGTGAGGGTGCGGATGGGCGTGAACATTTCATATGTGTTTGGACACGAATAAGAGGAATTATATTCTATATATAATTTGTGAATAAAGACCCACATAGAGGGTTCTTTCTAGAAAGTAGTAAAAATATTGGTTAAGATCAGGATCACTATAGATCATGATTTATGTAAATTAAAGATAGGGTCCTCTATTAAAAAGAGAAACTTTTTACTTTCACGTCTGCTTTTGGAAGTGCCGCCCTCATTATTGTTGGAACAAATCCATTACAAGCCTAAGTATTGGCTTGAGTTTCTAGGAAAAGTAGTAAGAGAAGACAATGTATGGAAATCTAAGAGTTCACTTGTGAACTCACCCTTGTGATGTACACATGTGTACAAACTATGTCTTCGTTGAACTTCTTGGATTTCTTTTGATCTTGAAATGCTTCAATCACTTCATAATCACAATTATTGATTGGTTTGCACCAAGAGCTCCCTCTCAATCATTAATTGTGATTATGCCATTTTTCTTTATGCCTACCATCTCTTTAAACCTTTGTAACTTGGGTCCGTCCAAGCTTTTTGTCAGCATATTTGTCACTTGCTCTTTTGTTGGTGTATACATGAATTTAATTTCAAGCACCTTCTCTTTTAAGAAATGATATTGAATCTCTATGTGTTTAGTCCTGGCATGAAAAATAGGATTAGCTGCTAAATACAATGAACTCATGTTATCTCCAAATATGGTTGGAGTACTCTGATCAATTCCAAGACTTTTCAACAAGGTCTTCAACCAGATTACTTATTTTGCACCTTCCACCATTCCTTTATACTCAGCTTCTGTGGATGACAAAGCAACTTTATGTTGCTTCTTTGAACACCAAGAGATTAGCTTATCTCCAACATAACACAGGTAACCAGGAGTAGACCTTCTATCATCTGAATTACCTGCCCAATCTGCATCACTAAACACTTTGATTCTAGTGTCAGAATTAAATCCATAATAAAAAACTTCACTCACAGTTCCTTTGATATATCTTAGCACGCGTTGTGCTGCAATCCAATGGGTTGTCTTTGGACAATGCATGAATTGTGATAAAACACCAATTGCATATGAAAGATCTGGTCTTGTCGATGTAGCATAGATTAAACTACCTACAAAACTCTCATATGTCTTCATGTCTTTGAAATCTTCTCCTCAATACCTACTCAGATTGTGATTAACCTCCAAAATTGTAGTTCAAGGCTTACAATTCTCCAAATTTCATCAAAAGATTCTTAAAGTACCTTTGTTGTGTAACATATACTCCATGTTGAGTATACACAATCTCCATCCCTAGGAAATAAGACCAATCTCCCAAATCACTTATCTTAAACTCCTTTTCCATTTCTTTCTTGAGCTCTTTGATTCCTTGATCATCTATACCTATGACAACAATGTCATCAACATAAATGCAAATATAAATGTACCCCTTTTCACTTGCCTTCACTAGCAAACTATTATCTACCTTTGAAGCTTGATATCCAAGTTCATTCAAGAACTTGAGAAGTTTATAATTCCATTCCTTTGGAGCTTACTTCAAGCCATACAAAACTCCCTTGAGCTTACACACATAATCTGATCCATTTTACTCTTTGAAACCCTCTAGTTGCTCCATGTACACCTCATCTGCAATATATCCATTTAAAAATGCATTCTTTCAATCTAATTGAGATAGCTTCCAACCTTTACATGTTGCAATAGCAATTAGGCAATTAGAGTTCTGTTTGTAGACATCTTAGCAATTGGACTAAAGGTTTCATCATAGTCCACTCCATGTGTTAGGGCATATCCTTTGACCACAAGTCTAGCCTTGTATCTAGGAACTTTTCCATCTACAAACCTCTTTGTCTTATACACCCACTTACATCTAATTACCTTCTGATTTCTTGGTCTTGGCAACAATTCCCATGTCTCATTCTCAAGTAGAGCATCATATTCCTCTTGCATTGCTTTTTACCAATTTTGTTTACCTTTAGCTTCATCATATGTTGATGGATCTTCATCTGTCTTCACAATGTGAGCATAATCTTCGGTATGCATCATTGTTTGGCCCTGTATGCCATGTTCTTTGCTCATCAAATGTGACATCTTTTGAAACAAGGAATTGTTTTGTGGATGGATTCCACAACCTTTATCCCATTTGTCTATCATCATACCCAATAGATACATACTTTTTTTCCTTGGGTTCTAGCTTGCCTCAATTGAGATGGAACATAAGCATATGCCAAACATCCAAATATTTTGCAATGATCAAGAGTATGTTTCTTACCCCACCACGCTTCATAAGGGGTAATTCCATCCAAAGCTTTGCAAGGTAGCCTATTCACAAGATAATTTGCAGTGTTGATTGCTTCTGCTCACATGTAATTAGGGCAATTCTTTTCCTTCATCATTGATCTTGCAAACTCTACAAGAGTTCTATTTCTTCTTTCTACAACTCTATTTTGTTTTGGGGAGTACCTGCAAGTCACTTCTCTTTTTATACATGCATCCACATATAATCATCAAATTCTTTAGAAAAATATTCTCCTCCTCCATCGGATCTCAATCTCTTAAGCTTTTGTCCTGTAATTCTTTCTACAAAAGAATGATAGTGTTTAAATGTCTCAAACACTTCAGATTTATCCTTGATTATATATAGATTAATTCACCTTGTTTATGAGCTTTACCTAATTGACAAGCCTCACATTTTTATGTCATATGTTGACCTTCAATATTTGGTAGATCAAGCACTACACCATTCTTTGTCATCTCCTTTATCCCTCTTTCATTGAAATGTCCTAACCTCTTACGCCATAGGTCCAATTCAGACATCCTTTGGTTTCCATAAGTGAACAATGCATGTCCCACATTACATTGGACTTTGAGAGTGAATATCCTTCCTTCCTTTTTTCCTATAACAATGCTTTTATATTTTTTTGACTTGGATCTTCAACATAAACACCATCATTTGTGAATGTGACTTCATATCCCTTCTCAACAATTTGTCCTACACTTATCAAATGCTTGGGGATTGTTGGAACATAAAGTACCTTGCTTAGAAGTGTGCTTCCACTCTTTTTCTTCATTGATCCAATGCTTTCAACCTTGTGTTTGGTGTTGTCCTATTTGAACTGTATGTCCATTCACTCTAGCTTCCATATTAGTAATTAAGGAGGTATTACCACTCAAATGATTGCTACATCATGAGTCAATATAAAACGCCATTTGATCTTCATTAACTACTTCATGTGTTGCATTCAAGATGAGAGTCGAGTCTTCCTTCTGATCTGATGCATAATTGTGATAAGTATTGTTGTAGGACTGAGTTTGGAAATTCCTTCCACCTCCTCTAGCAAATGAAGTCATACCACCTCTTCCTCTGAAATTACCTCTTTGATTTCTACCTCCTCTTCCTCCTAGGCTGAAATTTTGATTATAATTTCCACCACTTTGACTATTATACCAACAATCATTTGCCAAATGATTTGTCCTACCACAAATCCAACAAGCTTTAGCATTTTCTTTATTCTTACCTCCTCTACCTTTACCTCTGAAATTCATCTTCCCTTTTTGGAAATTCACTTGACTTGAAGATCCTTCTTCATCATTTGATTGTTGGCCTTTAGCATTCTTCTTCTTGTCTTTTGAATACATTACTTGACTTGAGCTTCTATCATTCTCTCCTTTAATGTCCTAGTCAAATGTTAGCATATGTCCTAGCAATTGATTAAGATCAAGATAAAGTGATCTAATATAATTTTGTAGACAATATAAAAGGCTTCCACTTTTCATCTCCTCTTAGACCTATGAGTATTTGCTTTACCCACTTTTCTTCTTCAATATCTTCATCTAGTGCTCCCAAAACTATCTGCGATATCCTTCATCCTTGTAACATAATCAGAAATTGACTGAGAGCCTTTCTTCTTGAAAGTTGTGAGCTCACCCCATAGTGAAGCCTTCCTTGATTTGTTTGTATTTTGGAAGTGTTCTTCCAAAGCACTCCATACATCAGCTACACTTTCTAATCCTCTAATGTGTGGTAGAAGATAATCATTTACAGCCATGTAAATAACGCTCCTAGCTTGAGCATCTTTCTTCATCCAATTCTTCAAATCTACAAGTTCCTCTCTTTTTGGAATGCTAGGATCCTTAAACTCTGGCTTTTCTTCTCCTCATGTAATAAATGTCATCAAATCTTGCTCATAAGGTGTGCCTCCATCCTCATGGACCATGTTGGATAGTTCTCTCTATCAAGCTTGTCAATATGCAAGCTTTCTCCCATCTCTTTGATCTCTGTATCTGCAATTATTCAGATTTTATGAAGATACAATGTACCTTGGATATAAAGATTTGACCTTTTCTAATCCTTTTGAACTTGAATTTTTTAATTCTTCAAGTTTTCAATACTTTAACCTTTGCCACCTCCAATTGACAAGAGCTTTGATGTCTGTAATAGTCGGGATTTTCCTTGCTTCTCTTTTACCTTAATTTGATCTTTTAGCTCTGATACCACTCTTGGAGACCTTTAAATCTCCAAATGTTTGATCTACCTTGATTTAAGAGCTTCTCTATATCAAGAATAAACCAAACTTTGCACAAACTTTGCATTAGTCTTCAAGGTTATTGAAAAATACTTCTCTATGTGAAGTTTCTTCAACTCCAGAAAGTCTTCTTTAGAAATAGACTTCAATATATGCACATAGCATCAAATTTAATCATTCAAATGATGCACACACATTCAAGCTACCTTTGCAACTATAATGATCATTAGTTTTCCAAAAGAACTATTAAATCTTTGATTTGATCACTTAGATCAAATGTATATGAGAAACTGTCTTCCTGACATAGTGACTTTGACATGGTCAACTTCATATGCTGATTTGTCTCAAAATAGAACCCAGTTTTCTAAATGATTTAAGCCAAAGTTGGCTTACCTTCTAAATTAAATTTTGAATGCCCAATCATAGAAAACTTTACACTGAGCACCAAGTAAATCTTTGAATAGCAAAATGCACAATCCTAAGAACTTCACTTGCAGACTTCTACATATGAATGTTCCTACTTGTCATACACACAACTTGAAGAGAATTAGATCATGAAACTTTGATCATAGCCTGATTAACTTCTAAATTAGATGTGTACAAAAGATTTCCTGATCAGGTTGAGAGAAATCTAAGACAAACTCGATGTTATTCTAAAAAGAAGACTCTCTGCACATCTATCACTCATAGACTTGAACTCTATTGGTTCTCTGCACATCTCTCCACATGACTAGGCTGAGAGAAATCTGAGAAAAGCTCGAAATTATTCTAAAAAGAAGACTCTCTACACATCTATCACTCATAGACTTGAACTCTATTGGTTCTCTTCACTTATTTTCTTCACATCATTGACTTATATATGTACATTTGTACACGTCCCGTATCTGTTATACGATGCTCTATCATTCTTATAAGTATTCATGGCTATATTACAAGAATTTTCACTCACATGTACAGACTATGTCTTCCCTGAACTTTTTGACTTTCTTTTGATCTTTGAACTACTTCAATCACTTCATAATCACCAATTATTGATTGCACCAACAATGATTGTGGAAAGCCTTTCTCCTCAAGAAATTGTGACTTCTAGAATTGTTAAATAAAAGTTCTGAGAACCTCAAGTTCCAAATAGTACTGAACTAGCTACAATACAACTATCACAATCAAAGATGATCTTGAAGTTTGAACAACCATAAAATGAAATATTGCTCACTATAAGGGAAATTAATGAAGAACAAGTGATCCAACATCCATCCTTGTCTCCACCTAGTTGAATGTCGATGTTAATCAATTGAAACTAGCAATAAGAATGAAGATGCAAGGAGTGATGGATACACATATGGAAATGATAAAAATAGATACAAGTTTGGAGGAAGCTAATATAGAGATTGTCCCTACAAAGAACTAGGTTGCATTTATTCGATCGAATAATGAAAAAATACTGAATAAGTTTGGAAAATTCGAGATTTTCTGAATATTCTTGAATAAAAATTCATATGCCCTCTTTTTTTATCAATAATCTTTCGATCAAAAAGAATTTAAATCAAAAACATTTTTTATTGAAAAATTTTTCGATTGAAAAATTTTTCCATTGAGAAGGTTTTAGATTGAAAAGATTTTATATCTAAAAAGTTTTAAATCTAAAGAATTTTAGATATAAAAGATTTTAGATAAAAAAGGTTTTAAATATGTTTTATGAATAAGAGCTACATAAACACTCATTTTTTTACTATGTGCTTGCGTAATTTCACAAGGGATAATAGAAGATGCCTTTTTTTATACTCAAACATGAAATCATATTATAATCCACTTCCTTTATTAAAGAATATGAACAATTTGTTGATAACAATCCTAAAGGACTCACATTATCTAAAAGTCTGAAATGTAAATGCCATGGCTCTCTTTGACATGATTTCTGTTTTTATCTATATTCTTATATACAACATATGTAGCTCACACATGTAGTCTTCCACTAGTTTATCTATTCTCTTCAAACCATATCAAAATTTTGCAAGTTCCCTAGATCCACACATGTGCTTCACCCTTGCATTAAGTGGGAAATTTCTCAAATCTCTCCATAATTTTTTATTTCCCTATGAATATCTTCTAATTATTGGCTCCATATTCTAGATACAATTTGCATTAGCCAAATTACTTTGAAATGATACATGGTCATTTGAACATGCATGATTGGAGTCATAATCAAGGAAAATTATACCGAAATCCATTCTTTCTTATTTCCTTTATGTCCACATGTTGTTTCATCTAGTAAAATCTTTTGTAACATCTATATATCCACCATTCAACTTAAGAATCAATGTAATCTCCTACCTTTCTATCTATCTATCTATCTATCTATCTATCTAAACCCTAAACCCTACACCCTAAACCCTAAATCCTAAACCCTAAACCCTAAACCCTAAAGCCTAAACTCTAAACCCTAAACCGTAAACCCCAAACCATTAATGCTAAACCCTAAACCCTAAATCCTAAATGCTAAACCTTAAGCCCTAAAACCTATCCGAGGAGATCGTGGATAGATTCTAGAGATGAAGTGGTGCTGCAAAACCCTGCTTTACACCAGCCAAGAACAAGTTGTGGAGATTATTGTCGACCCCTTGGGCTTCCTAATGATCACAGATAATCACCTATGTGCTTTGGAGCATGATCCTCTAATCAATGCATCAAAATAGATGAGTAGAAAGTTCGACCAAGATCTTAGACTTGCTATTTTGGTCTCTACACATGTTCAGTAAAATGAACAGTGCTATCTAGCTGCTAGCAATTAGCTAAATTCTTTTTAGGAGTATTTGATTAACTTAGATAGCTACCAATCATGAGTTATTTTAGTAAAAATTATCAATTGTACACCAAGAATGATTCTTAGCAAGTTATGATCAACTGTGCACTAAGAACAAGCTTTGAGAAGTTCATTGTTTTGAGATGATCATAGCAGAGACGTGAAGTAGAGATACGATCAATGTGTATGTATTAAATCACATAGAAATACAATTGTTGGTGTAACTCACAAGCCGAAACATTTAGCTTGATGGATACATTGAAGTCTATACACCCATGAAGAAGCATAGGAACTATTGCTAGTGGTTAATTACCACTTTATCTCCTTGTAAAAGTCAAATTGACTTGGAATCTTTTGTAATCACCTACCAAAAGGATTCGAAAAAGTTAGATATTTGATTGAAGTAATATCTCCTAGGATATAGGAGCTTGATCATAGGGAGCCAAAAATTTGAATTTGAATTCAAATTTTTACTCATTCCTTATAAAAGTGGACATGGAAAAGTCGCGTGTAGAACTCATTATTCCTGAGCTTCTCATCAGTGGTTCTGAGTGTGTGTGAGGCCTATACTCTAGCCCACACCTATCTAAACAATTATGCAATGATTTTCATGCCAATGGGTTTGTATACAAGTGTTCATTAATACATACATTCACATTGTTCATTTTTGAGTTCTCTGTCATACTACTCAAAAGTCTGTCAACTTGTGAAGTGCATATCTCGGTCAATTCTTCACCAAATTCAGTGATTCAAAGCTTGTTGGATTCAGCTTGAAGTTATCTACATGTTACTAAGGTTTTGAAGAGATTCTATTCAGCCATTTCAGATAAATCTGTGTCGAGGTGATCTCTGGTCAATATCTCCTACAGTTCTAAAAAATGGGGGGTATAACTTAGCTTGCTAAATTGAATTCTCTTAGCATAGTTTATCTTTTTACATCATTCCACTTGGAATATTTAGCTTACTAAGCTAATTAGATACCTCTAAAAGGAATTTTTCCAATTCCTACTGTGTTGGTCATACTGAGCAAAATACCCAGCAGGTGTGAAGACATAAATAGAAGGTTTTCTTGAGTTTGTGAGTTTCAAAGTTATCTGTTTTGGTTCAATCATTACACACATCATTTCCAAAGTACATAGGCCATTTTATGGTGTCATTGGAAAGCTAAGGAGGTCTATGTATCAAGCCTAAAGTAAAAGAGGGCTGGTACAAAGCAAGTTTTAGCAGTACCTACTCAGTCTCTTGGAGCTTCCATCCATCTTTCCCAACAGTGGTATCAGAGCAAACTAAGGTAAAATGGGAGATGGTTTTCCTTCATTTATTGATAAATTGGATAGGAACAACTATCAAGCATGGTCTCTAAGGATGAAGACCTAGTTACAAGGAAGGCGTCTCTATGGATACATCTCAGGAGATGAGGAATTGCCCTTATTCAAAACAAGAGGATTACCAACCAAGGAAGAACATGAAAAGCTCAACACATGGTGTGCTAAGGATGCACTGGCAAGGTCTTATTTACTCAACTCCATCTCGGATTTTCTTTTGCCACATATTAGAAATTGTAAGACATCCCAAGAGACTTGGGAAACCTTGTCATCATTTTTTTCCTCCAACGCAAGGGCCAGGAAAAATCAGTTGTGGATTGAATTCACAACATTAAGGAAGCAACCTAAGCAAGTTGTTTCAGAATTTGTGACCAAGATTAAAGATGTGGCAGATCAGTTAGCAAGCATAGGAGAAGAAGAGCAGATTGTAAGGCAAGTGATCAATGGGATCAAGGCTGATGACAAATGGGAAAGCTTCACCATTGCCATGGACCTTTACATGGACATGCAAATACCAGATCTAACAACTCTCATGGGACAATTGTTTACACATGAAGCAAAGCCCAACAAGAATGGAGATACTTCCAAAGGTAATAACTCTTCTCCCCTATACATTGATAAGAAGTCTAAAGATAAAGGCAAGAACAAGAAGGTTGAAGATGAAGGATCTACCTCCCAAGCCAACTATGCAGGGAGAGGTAGATCATCAAGAGGAAGGGGCAGAGGAGGTAAGCAAGGTAGGGGGAGATCCTATAACTCCTCACCATGTAACATTTGTGGTTTATCAAATCATACTACAGATGAGTGTTTCAAGAATTACAAGAATCAGAGAGGAAGAGGATACCAAAGAGGTGGATACTCATAGTCAAGAGGTAGATTCAACCATCACCAAGGCTACAACAACAACTACAACAACAATTACAACAATAATTACAATGGAAACTACCAAGGAGGATTCAAATCCAAACAGGACTACAACAACTACACAGAGGAGCAGGATGACTCTCTTTTGATCATGAACATGACTTCAAAATTAGGTACAAATGATGACCACCTATTCTACATTGACTCAGGATGCTCAAATCATGTGGCTGGCAATGTAGCACTACTCTCTGATCTTGAGGAACCAAAAGGTAAGCATCAAGTCCACACACGTGATGACACCAAGCACTTAGTAGTTAAAGTTGGAAATGTTAAGTCTTGTGATGGAAATCAGAATTTGTTGAGCAGAGATACCAACCATTACCAAAAATCTGATGAGTGTTGGACAGATTGTGGAGAAAGGTTTGCATGTTAGATTCAACCAATATGGAGCATTTGTGGAGGATCCAAGACATAGGTTCAAGAGGATTGCTAAAGGAGAAAAATGAGGTAGACTTTTCACTTTTGAGTTGGAAGACACAAAGAATATTGCACTATAGAGTTATAAAGATCAAACACTTTCAGAACTTGAGATTTGGCACAAACGATTAGGGCACATAGGAGAAAGAACCTTGAAGAAAATAAGCAGGGATCAATGTGTGCTTGGAATACCTAATGTATCCAAGCAACATATGATTTATAAGTGTGGTGCTTGTCAATTTGGGAAGTCTCACAGGTTACCCTTCTCAAGGAAAGGATACATGCATGAAGACTACCTAGAACTTGTCCACATAGATGTATGGGGACCAAGCAAAGACCCCTCAGTCTCAGGTTCAAGGTACTATGTATCTTTTATTGATGATTATAGCAGATGGACTATATTGTACTTCATGAAGCACAAAGATGAGGTATTTAATTGCTTTAAAAAATATCTTGCACTAGTTGAAAACCAGACAGGGAAGAATTTGAAGAGGCTAAGGTCAGATGGAGGAGGTGAGTACTTCTCAAATGAGTTTGAAAACTTCTTGCAGGACAGAGGCATCAAAAGAGAAATAACCACCAGGTATTCTCCTGAACAGAATGGGGTAGCTGAAAGAAGAAATAGGTTAATTATTGAGAAAACTAAATCTATGTTGAATGAGAAAAAGTTACCTAACTATCTATGAGCAGAGAGTGTTTCTACTGCCACTTACCTCATAAACAGGTTACCATCTAAGTCTCTTGATGGCATGACACCCTATGAAGCATGGAATGGTAAGAGACCCTCATTTGACCATTGCAGGATATTTGGATGTGTAGCATATGTACACATTCCTTCTCATATAAGAGGTAAGCTAGACCCAAAGGCTGAAAAATGCATCTTTATTGGGTATGATCTAAATAAAAAAGGTTACAGGTTTTATAACCCTACCAATAAGGGATTCATGGTAAGCAGAGATGTTGTCTTTGATGAAAATGATTCTTGGTATGAGAATGAATGCATGAAGGCTAAATTACCCTATGATTTGGAAGAGGAGTTTCCAAATCTTGCAAAGGAGGAACCTACTCAGAATGAAGCCTCAAGTTCAGATGATGAAGATACTATCAACCTTGAGGAGTTCAAGGCATGGAAGTCCAAGGGCAAAATGAAGATGAAGAAACTTGAAGACATACCTGAATCTTCAACTCAATCAACCAGAAGATCACAAAGAGAAAGCAAAAAAATTATCATATATGGGTATGACACATCTCTTGTTACTAAACATTATGTTTATCTTGCCAAAGATTTGTCAAATGAAGAACCAGGATCATATGAAGAAGCCATAACTAAATCAGAATGGAAAGAAGCTATGGATGAGGAGATTGAAGCACTCAAGGAGAGTGACACATGGGAGTTAGTACCTAAGAAGGACTCCATGAAGGTAATAGGATCCAAATGGATCTATAAGCTTAAAAGAAATTCTGATGGCACAATTAATAGGTACAAAGCCAGATTGGTAGCCAAGGGTTTTGGACAAACCCAAGGCATTGACTATGAAGAGACATTTTCACCTGTGGCCAAGATGCCAACAATCAGAGTGTTGGTAAGTGTGGCTGCATCAAAAAATTGGAATATGTATCAATTGGATGTCAAGAATGCTTTCTTGAATGGATGGATTTCAGAGGAGGTATATATGTCACAACCTCCTGGCTATGAGGACCCTAAGAAGGTAACATATGTTTGCAAATTGAAAAATGCTTTATATGGATTGAAGCAGGCACCTAGGGCATGTAATTACAGGTTAACTACATACCTCCAAGACCAAGGATTTGTCATGAGCAAGGCAGATACTTCTCTATTCATCAAGAGAAGTAATTCAGAGGTAATATACCTTTGTGTTTATGTTGATGACATCATCATTATAGGTAGTGATGTCAAAGGAATCAGATATATCAAGAGTCAAATGATGAAGGAGTTCAAGGTCAATGATCTTGGTCTATTGAAGTATTTTCTTGGGCTAGAGTTAGTTTATACTAACTCACGAATATACATTACTCAGAAAAAATATATACAAGACATGTTAAAGAAGTTTCATTTGCAGGATGTTAAAGTAGCAAGCACTCCAATGGAGGTAAACTTAAAACTAAGTGCCCATGAAGGTGATGAAGTAAATGACATTACAGGTTACCAAAGTATTGTGGGTAGCTTGAACTATGCTACCTTAACAAGGCTAGATATTGCATATGGAGTTAGTGTGCTAAGTCAATTTATGCACAAGCCAATGATACCTCACTTAGAGGCTGCAAAGAGAATCTTGAAGTATCTCAAGGGTACACAGAACCATAGTTTGTATTTCCTTTACACTTCATATATTGATATCAAAATTTATTCAGATGCAGATTGGGCAAGATGCAAGGATGATAGGAGGAGCACTTTTGGATATATTTCTTTTGCAGGTGATAAGCCAATATCTTGGTCTGCAAAGAAGCAACCAATTGTTCCATTGTCTTCTATAGAGGTAGAGTATAGAGGGTTGGCTAATGCCACACAAGAAGCTATTTGGATTAAGCTTTTGTATATAGAATTGGGTTTATATACTAGGTCTCCAATAATCTTTGGAGATAATACAAGTTCTCTTCACCTTGCAGCTAATCCTATATATCATGCTAGGACCAAACATATAGAGGTCCATTACCATTATGTTAGAGAGAAGTTGATAAGAAAGGATATTCAACTGACCTATGTATCAACCAACATGCAATGTGCAGATTTGTTGACTAAAGCTTCGGATGGAACAAAACTTTGCAGATTCAAAGCCATGCTTGGATTGCAGGATATACTTGAAGATTGAAAATGAAGACCAAGCCAAAATGTTTGGCTTGAGGGGGAGCTGTTGGTGTAATTCACAAGCCGAAACATTTAGCTTGATGGATACATTGAAGTCTATACACCCATGAAGAAGCATAGGAACTATTGCTAGTGGTTAATTACCACTTTATCTCCTTGTAAAAGTCAAATTGACTTGGAATCTTTTGTAATCACCTACCAAAAGGATTCATGGAAAAAGTTAGCTATTTGATTGAAGGAATATCTCCTAGGATATAGGAGCTTGATCATAGGGAGCCAAAAATTTGAATTTGAGTTCAAATTTTTACTCATTTCTTATAAAAATGGACATGGAAAAGTTGCGTGTAGAACTCATTATTCCCGAGCTTCTCATCAGTGATTCTGAGTGTGTGTGAGGCCTATACTCTAGCCCACACCTATCTAAACCATTAGGCAATGATTTTCATGCCAATGGGTTTGTATACAAGTGTTCATTAATACATACATTCACATTGTTCATTTCAGAGTTCTCTATCATACTACTCAAAAGTCTGTCAACTTGTGAAGTGCATATCTCAGTCAATTCTTCACCACATTAAGTGATCTAAAGATTGTTGGATTCAGCTTGAAGTTATCTACATGCTGTTAAAGTTTGAAGAGATTCTATTCAGCCATTTCAGAGAAATCTGCGTCGAGGTGATCTCTGGTCAATATCTGCTACAGTCCTAAAAAATCGAGGGTATAGCTTAACTTGCTAAATTGATTTCTCTTAGCATAGTTTATCTTTTTACATCATTCCACTTGGAATAGTTAGCTTACTAAGCTAATTAGATACCTCTAAAAGGAATTTTTCCAATTCCTACTGTGCTGGTCATACTGAGCAAAATACCTAGCAGGTGTGAAGACATAAATAGAAGGTTTTCTTGAGTTTGTGAGTTTTAAAGTTATCTATTTTGGTTCAATCATTACACAAATCATTTCCAAAGTACATAGGCCATTTTATGGTGTCATTGGAAAGCTAAGGAGGTCTACTTATCAAGCCTAAAGTAAAAGAGGGCTGGTAGAATGCAGGTTTTAGCAGTACCTACTCAGTCTCTTGGAGCATCCATCCATCTTTCCCAACAACAATCACATTGGCAATGTATAATTGCATAATGTGAGGGTGGTGATGGAGCTATGGATTGAGTTCTCTAATCACAAGAAACCCCTCTCAAATGATCTCCAAATCAATCTCACATTCCACATGAGATTTTGATCCAATTTTATAGCTAGAGTTGGAGCCAACGTTTGAATTCAAACTCAAGTTCTCACCATAAAGTGAGTCCTAAACTATAGGCTTTACTTTCTCATCTATCAACTACCAAGAATTCGAGATTTTATTCCTCCTAACTCCTTGTGGGGTTAGTACATTTATCATATGCACTTTTACAAGGATAAAAAGTAATTGACTTTTACAAGGGAATAATCATATGTGACTATGCTAATTGTCCAAGTATGTAGGCTTGGATTCATTTGTACAAACAACTCCCCCTCAAGCTTAACCTGCTTGGTCTTCATTCCTCCTTGATTTCTTGCAAGCCAATCATCATCTTGAACCTGTTCATCTTAGTTCCATCTAGATGTGATCATATCTACACATTGAAAATTGGTTGATACATAGGACAATTGGATGTCCTTGCTAAGTAACTCCTCTCTTATATAATGATAGTGCACTTCAATTTGCTTAGTCCTTGCATGATATACAGGATTAGCAGCCAAATGAATTGAACTAATGTTATCTCCAAAAATCATTGGAGTATAAGAATGTATCCCCAAATCTATGTAGAGTAGTTTGAGCCACATAGCCTCTTGTGTTGCATTTGCTAAGCCTCTATATTCTGCTTATGTTGATGACAATTCTAAGTTGGGTTGTTTCTTTGATGACCATGATATTAGCTTTGATCCTGCAAAAGATAAGTAGCGAGGTGTTCCTCCTATCATCCTTGGAGCCAGCCCAATCTGCATCAGAATACATCTTGATATCCAAGTCATAAGTGAATGGATAAAACAACCCTTCATTTATAGTACCCTTTAAATATTTTAAGATCCTCTTGGCAGCTTCCAAGTGAGGCTTTCTTGGTATATGCATAAGTTGGCTTAATGTACTTACTCGATGACATATGTCCACTCTTGTTAGGGTTGCATAATTGAGACTCCCAACAGGTTTTTGGTAACTTGTAATATTTTCAAGGAGTTCTCCCTCATGAGAACTAAGTTTGTGGTTGAGTTCCATGGGTGTACCTACAATTTTAGTGTTCTCCATCTTGAATTTGACCAACATATCATGAATGTATTTCCTCTGAGTAATAAAGACACCAGAGTCTGTATATACAAGTGCTAATCCAAGAAAGTATGTTAACAATCCAAGGTCACTGATTTTAAACGCTTCCATCATCTAAGATTTGATTTGCTTGATGCCATTGTCATCATTCCCTGTAATGATAATGTCATCCACATAGACACATAAGTAAATAACTTCTGAGTTAGTTTTCTTTATGAACAAAGAAGAATCTGCTTTGCTAGCAATAAATCCTTGATCCTACAAATATTTGACAAGCCTATAATTCGAAGATCTAGGAGCTTTCTTTAGACCATATAGTGATTTCCTTAGCTTGCATACATAATTTGGTTTGTCCTTGTCTTCATACCCTAGTGGTTGAGCCCTGTAAACTTCTTCTAAGATCCATCCATTAAGGAATGTGTTCTTAACATCTAACGGATATAGGTTCCAATTTTTTGGAAAAACAATACTTATCAATACCCTAATTGTTGGCATCTTATCCACAGGTGAGAAGGTTTCCTCATAATCCACACCATGGATTTGAGAAAACCCTTTTGCTACTAACCTTTCTTTATACCTGTTTGTAGAACCATATGAATTCTTCTTGATTTTATATATCCACCTAGATCCTATTACCTTCATGCTTGGTTTCTTGGGAACCAAATCCAAGTGTTGTTCTCTTAAAGTGCTTCAGTTTCTTCTTGCATGGCTTCTCTCCATTCGTTCTTCTTATTGGCTTCTTCAAATGAAGAAGGCTCTTCTGACATAGAATCTTTAGTCATGTATATATACAGAATTCTTGGTGACTAATGATGTGTCATAGCCATACCTTATGTGTTTTTTACTCTCCCTTTGAGATCTTCTAGGTGCTTGATTGGAGGACTCTAAAATGTCTTCCAATTACTTGAACTTGGTCTTACCCTTTGACTTCCAAGCCTTGAAATCAATCTACTCTTCATCTTCTAAGTTGACATCTTCAAATATTTGTGGTTCTTTGTCACATAATCCTAGTAGGAGGTGGTTGAACCATGCCTTAAGAGAGAGGATTAGGAAGTAATCCTCAATCATGGCTTTTGGGGCAAGTGGTTAGCCCATCACACTCCTAATCGGGAGGTTGTGAGTTCAATTCCCAACATTGGTATGAAAGCCTAGTTGCAAAATTGGGCAAGATGGAGGGTGGCTCCTCATTTCGTGGGCACTTGGGAAGTGCTTGACTGCGGGTGAGTCTGAAACCAGCCAAGAAGGAAGGCACGTGGGCATTCGGGCACCAAAGAGAGGTGGGCTTAATAGGTCCATGCGCTAGAATTTGAGGCTAGTGGAGGCACTCCAACGTGGAAAAGGGCCCAAGTTAGATAGGAGGGTCCACAAGTGAGCATTGAGGGCAATGCTTAGTCTAAGGGGGAAGGAATGTCACATAATCCTAGTAGGAGATGGTTGAACCACGGCTTAAGAGAAAGGATTAGGAAGTAATCCTCAACCATGGCTTTTGGGGAAAGTGGTTAGCCCATCACACTCCTAACCGGGAGTTTGTGAGTTCAATTCCCAACATTCTTCTTGAGTCAGAGTTGGAAAATCATTTTCTAAGTCATAGGGTAGCTTAATTTTCCAGCAATCATCTTCAAATCATGAATTATTTTCATCAAACACCACATCCCTACTAACTATAAAACTTTTTTTTAGTGGGATTGTACAACCTATATCCCTTCTGGTTTTGGTCATAGCCAATGAATATACACTTTTCAGCTTTTGGATCAAGTTTCCCTCTAATCTGTCAGGGTAATGCACCCAAAGATTTTACAATGGTCCAATAAGGATCTCCTACCATTCCATGCCTCATAAGGTGTCATTCCATCCAAGGATTTGGATGGGAGCCTATTAATCAAGTATGTGGCTGTGGAAACAGCCTCTGCCCATAGGTAATTTGGTAGTTTCTTTTCATTCATCATTGAGCTTGCAACCTCTACTATCAGTCTATTCCTCCTCTTTGCCACTCCATTTTTCTCAAGAGTGTATCTTGTTGTGATCTCTCTCTTTATACCTCTATCCTGTAAGAATGATTCAAATTCATGTGAGAAATACTCATCACCTCCATCAGATCTGATCCTCTTCAAGCTTCTACATGTTTGGTTCTCAACCAATGCCAAATATTTTTTGAAACAAGTAAAGACTCATCTTTATGCTTCATGAAGTAAAGAATTGTCCATCTACTATAATCATCTATGAACGAAACATACTACCTTGACCTTGAGATTGATGGCTCTTTGCTAGGACCCCACACATCTGTGTGGACAAGCTCCAAGTAGTCTTCATGCATCTATCCCTTTCTATTGGATGGTTGCCTGTGAGATTTGCCAAATTGGCATGCTCCACATTTGTAAATCATATGTTGCTTGGACAAATTTGGAATACCAAGCACACTCTGAACCTTGCATATTTGCTTTAGTGTTCTTTCATATATATGACCTAGCCTTTTATGCCATATCTCTAGTTCAGATAGGGTTTGATCTTTATAATTGAAGAGTGCAATGTTTTTGGTATCTTCAACTTCAAATGTAAAGAGTCTACTAGATTTCTCACCTTTTGCAATCCTCTTGAAGCCTTGTTGAGGCTCTTCTACATATGCACCATGCCTTGTGAATCTAACCTGTAAGCCTTTCTCAACAATTTTCCCAACACTGATTAGGTTTTTTGTTATGGTTGGCACATATAAAACCTTACTTAAAAGGTTCATGTTACCATCAGAAGCCTTGAAATTTCCAATCTTCTTAACAGAGTGTCTAGTGTCATCACCTCTTTGCACTTCATGCTTCCCTTTAGGTTCTTTCATCGACACCACAATGTCTGAAATCATCTTTTGTCCCTTAGCAAAAACATACCACCCAATCAACCACCCTTAGGAAATGGATACCGAAATGTATCCAAAAGCCCTCTCATGACCAATTGTGTAACATCAACCCCATCCCGAATAACCAACTCCCTTGACACTACAAGGAATACGGGCGTATAGCGACGATTAAGGCGACACAATTTCGTCGCTATAAAATTGCAAAATGCATCATAATGAGCGTCACGCACGGACCGTCGATTAAATGACGAACCAAATGACATTTTTTGCGACTTGTGGTGCGAGAGGGTCTGCGACGCTCACATAAAGCATTGCTAACACGACGGTTTTAAATAGCATCACATAAGCGATGCTTCTTTACGTCGCATAAGCGACACTCAAACATGTCGCTTATGCGACACAACTCGATGGGTAGCATCGCTTACACGATGGTCTGTTGACGGAAAAAAATTAAAATGTTGGAGGCTCTTCGATCAGCATTTTAATGCATCTGATCGAAGAGCTCTCCAACGTTCGCAATTGCGCTGCGCTTACGAGCTGAAGCAAGTATATGCAGAATTGTTGTTTTGCCTAAGCTCTCTCTTATTGTCTCCCTCTGTCTCTGTTTCTCTCTTTCTACATCTTTCTCTCTTTGAATTCTCTCTCTCTCTCTCTCTCTCTCTTTATTGCAGGTTATTCAAGAAGCTAACCAAGAAAAAAGCTAACTTGATCTAGTATCCAACTTCAAATTATGATCTAATGGCATAGAAATTGGCTTACAATCAACCATACCATACTTTGGCCTTTGCAACATCCATATACGTGTTTTTGTATGTATAAGCTCAATGCCTAAGAAGTAGTGTAGCACACCAAGATCATTCATGTCAAATTCTTGCATAAGAAGTTGTTTTACCTCTTTGATGCCTTCTTCATTATCACCACCTACAATCAAGTCATCAACATAGATAGCCACAATTGTGATGCCATCATCACCCTTCCTTGAATATAGTGAATGATCTGCATCACACATAGAAAACCCAATGGTGGCTAAGTAATCAGCAATCCTTGCTTGCCATGCATGAGGAGCTTGCTTCAGCCCATACAAAGCCTTTTGCAACTTGCAAACATATTCTCGATGCTTTGAATCTTCATATCCTTGTGGCTAGTCCATGTATACTTCTTCTTGTAACTCACTATGTAAGAAAGCATTCTTCACATCCATCTGATGCAAAGTCCATCCTTTTGCTGTAGCTAATGCAACAAGTGTTCTTATAGTATACATTTTAGCTATAGGTCTGAACGTTTCCTCATAATCAATGCCATATGTCTGTGCATATCCTTTTGCTACCAATCGTGCTTTGTACCTACTTATGCTACCATCAGCATTGTGCTTTACCTTGTAAACCCACTTGCAGCCTACACCTTTCTTCCCTTGCAGCAATGGAACTAGCTTTCATGTATCATTTCTGTAAAGTGTAGCCATCTCCTCATCCATAGCCTTTTTCCAATCTACATTTCCAATTGCATCTTCAAAACAAGAGGGTTCAGCATCTTGTATTACCTTTGTCATGTAGGCACAATGATGAGCATACGTCAATCGTTGTACTGAATTCCGCATCCTCTGAGATCTTGTTGGTCTTGGGTCACTTCTCCTTGTATCATCCTGCATGTTCCTTTCGTACTCCTGGAGTTTTCATAGAGGGCGATCCAAATTCCTCATCAAGACTCTTTTCTAAACCGCTTGAATCTCCATCATCTTCACAACTTGTAGATGTTTTACTACCAGCAGAAAGCTTTTCTTTAACTTTCTTGGATGTATTTGATGATTTTTTTGGACCAAAATTTCCACGCAATCTTCCACTCCATGGATTTGAGTTGGAACTATTGCTTGGTGATGCATCCGATCCACTCAAAACTTGAGATTTTGCACTTGATTTTTTAGCATCTCCTTTGTCATTTGGTTCAAGATTCAGTTCTTCTTTGGCATCTCCATAGAAGCTTGACATTTCATCAAATACCACATCTCTGCTCACCTTCAACTGTCGTGTGAGTGGGTTATAACATTTATATCCCTTTTGCTCAAGGGAGTATCCAATGAAAACACATTTTTTTGCTTTTGGATCAAGCTTCGTCCTGAGCTCATCTGGAACATGTGCATATACAATACAGCCAAAAACTTTCATATGTGATAAGTTTTGCTTTTTACCTACGAAATTTTCTTTAGGTGTAACTTGATGTACAACAGCAGTTGGAGTTCTGTTCATAATGTATACAACTGTATGCACAACTTCATGCCCGATAACAATGAGGCATATTCTTCTCAGCCATCAACGTTCTTGCTATTTCTGCAATATGTGTGTTTTTGCGTTTAGTAATGCCATTCTATTGTGGTGTGTACCTACATGAAAACTGACATCAAATTCCATGACTTTTAAGAAAGTTTTTGAACTCATTTGACATGTATTCACCTCCTCCATCAGACCTTAATGTTAGAATATACTTCCCTCTCTCCTTTTCCACCATAGATTTAAAATTCTAGGAAGTGAGTGAACACTTCACTCTTCTCTTTCATGAAATATACCCACACTTTTCGTGTATGGTCATCAATGAAAGTCACATAAAACCTGCAACCACCCATAGATGTGGTCTTTGCAGGACCCCAAACATCTATATGTACTATTTCTAGCACATTCTCACTAACATCCTTGTCATGTGGGAATGATGATCTTGACTGTTTACCAAATTGACATGCTGCACATACCTTTTGCATCTTTGAAACCTTGAAATTCAGTAGTCGTGAACAATCTCCTTTAACTACATCAAATTTAGCCTTTGCATATTTTCATGTCCGATTCTTCTGTGCTAGATCTCTATATCAGCAATAACTCCTGCACCTTTTGCAAACATGGCTGCATTAATTTCAAGAATTTTCACACTTAAGGTGAACATCCTAACCACTTTGTTTCCTTTGGCAATCAGTCATCCACCCTATTTGTACTCTTCTACATATAACCCATCAACATTGAACCTGACTTGTAATCCCTGGTCAACCATTTGTCCAACAGAAACTAGATTCTTTGTTATGTTTGGAACATGCAACACATCAGCAAGACGTTTTACCTTGTTGTCTTCCATAGACAATGCTATGTTTCCTGTATGCTCGATAGGATGTGATGTATCATCACCTATACATATCCAGGAACTGGCAATTTTTGCAAACCACTAAACCATTCTGCATGAATGGTCATGTGATTTGAAGCACTCGAATCAAGATACTAGACATTATTGCACATTGTATTCATCATGTGATGTTGAACCATGAATAGCTTCTCAGAATCATCTGCACTTGTGGATGCATAGTTGTTTTGATCCCTTTTGTTATTTTGATTCTTCAACCTACACTCACATTCAAAGTGTCCAGGTTTACCACAATTCTAGCATCCTTTATTGTCATTACCTGAATTATTTCTTTGGAAATTTCTACGACCTCTTTTGCTCCCCCTGCCTCGAAATTGTCCTCTTCCTCCTACATGATTCTATTGTTGACCTTGGTCTTGGTTACTGTTTCCTCTTCCACCTCAAAAACCTCTACTTCTGCCTCTTCCTTTGCCAAAGTAGAATACCTGCTCAGACCTAGATTTTCCTTGGGAGTTTGAATCCTCACCAAGATCTTTTCTTTAATAATAAGCATAGTTATCAAATTAGCAAAATTTGGAATATTTTCCCTAGTTTGTATAGAAGTTCTGAACTGCTTATATGCAGCTCCTAAACCACGAAGGCACACTTCCACCTTATCATCATCATCTACATTAACGCCAATAGATGCAAGTAACTCACATATGCTTTTGATTTTCAAGGTGTAGTCACTTACTGACATGCTCTTCTTCTCCAATGTATGCAACTCGTTGTTGAGTTGCAATTTTTTTGCCTTTGTATTTGTCTCATACAATGTGACCAAACTGTTCCAATCCTCTTTCGGAGTCTTGGCATCCTGTATGTATCCAATCATGCTATCCTCTATGCTAATAGATAGCCAATACATAACCTTCCGTGCTCCTTGATTCCATTTCTCATATGCTCTTAACTGCTCTCCAGTCTGATTCCTTTCTGGTAGCTGCAGAGCATTTTCGTTCTCTCCTTTGATGTACTTCTAGTAGCCCTTTCCCATCAGGAAATTTGTCATTCTGAATCTCAAAGAACTGACCTGGTTTTTATATGGGCCCCACCTTGCAGGCTTGAAACAGAGGTCGAGATGGCTCTGAAACTTCGATGTGACGAAAACAAGTAACCCTAAAGGGATTACGCCCGAAAATATTTTGAGGTCTTCTACCTTCACATCGATTTTCATGGTAAATAGAGGTCATTTTTGAATCGTGTTTTCTCCATGCCTTGCCGTGTACTCTTCATCGTCCCCTTCTCCACGAGCTCTCTATAGCCATGCTTGCTCTGATACCATGTCATGAGGAAGGAGATAAGAAAGAGAGCTCACACACACACTCTCACTCTCAAGGAGAAGCACACACACAGATTGAGGCAAGGAAGAATGATCTTCTTCTTCTTCTTCTTCTTCTTCTTCTATTACATAAAAAGGAATGTACAAGAATGATCTAAAACAAGAATACAACTACTGCAATATATAAAGACCAGTACATAAGGAAAAACCTAATGTCTGTGAATGAGTGAGTTGGCAAGAAACAAATGTGCCATCACTCTCGGTAGATACATCTAATAAAGCTCAATGAAGTTTCCCTGACATATACTGGCATGACCACTATACATGTCAGAGAAATGAAAGAAGTGATATGTGTTATCCTGGATCATCACATGTTGAGCTTGATATCTCAACAACCATCACAAAGATAATAGTACAATTTGAAGATTATCAAAGGAACTTAGCACTTTGTGGACAAAAGATCTCAAGTGAAGACATGGCCATTAGACTATTTAACAAGCTTCCCAAGTCCTATGAAACGTTTGTGACCACTCTTTACAACAGAGGTCAAGAACGCACTTGAGAAGAAGTAAGAAGACTTTTGCTTCTCCATGACTCTAGGTAAAAAACTCAAGCTATACAAGAAACAACTTTGAAGGGCAAAGCTACTTTCAACAAAGTTAGAGTTCAAAAAGGCACTCAAGAATCTAAGGTCAAGGGCAAGAAGAAATTTACTTGTAACTTTTGTGGCAAGAAAAGTATTGCTTCAAGAAGAAAAACAAGGACAAGTCCGAGTCTACTCCAAACATAGAGCATCAAACTCACTATAGAAGTGAATAATGTTTTCTTACAATTGAACACAATGCACTTGTCACATCCACTCTGAGCAAAGAATGGATTTTTGATAGTGGGGCTTCATGACACATGTGCAATGACAAAGAAGAATTTCATGAGTTTCAAGAGCACAAAGGCCAAGTTTATCTTGGAGATAACAAGTGTGTTGAGATCTAAAGAAGAGGCAAAGTTCACGTCACAAACTTAGAAGGTGGGACCAAGTCACCTAAAAATGTTCTTTATGTACAAAGTCTTTATAAGAGCCTCCTCTCAGTGAGGGCCATTACTAAATGTAACATATGGTGTAATTTGATAATCACCAAGTTCAAGTCATCGATCGAGAATCCAAAGAAGTCATAACTCAAGGGTTTGAAGACAAAGATCTCTACAAGCTTTCAAGTTTAATGGCTAAGGATCCAAGCTTTAATTTTTGGCATTACAAATTTGGACACACCTCTTACTTGGAAAAGATTTCTTCAAGTCATCTTGGGAAGGGTTTACCCAGGATTGCACAAGTGGAGTTGAACTACCAAGCATGTGCTAAGCAGACATTTACCCCTTTGCCTATGGAAGCATCCATTTCCTCATGTAAACCCTTAGCATTAGTCCATACAAAACTTTGTGGACCTATGCATACACCATCACTAAGTGGATCACTTTACTTTTTCTTGATAGTAGATGACTTCACTAGGTACACACGTTTATTCACTAAAACATAAAGAGGATGCACTTTCAAAGTTCAAGGAGTGGCCAAAGATAGTTCACGATGACTTTCCAAGTTCTTTAAAATGCATCAGATCTTATGGAGACAGTGGCTTTGTCAACCATAATTTTTCCAAGTACTTGAAAAAGCAATCAAGCAAGTGTTTAAGATAGGCATTTCTCACCCCCTCAAGTACAAATACATCCATGTCGTTCCCTATGGATGAACCAATATATAAATATAAGATGTGCATTTCTCACCCCCTCAGGTAGAAATACATCCATGTGGTTCCCTATGGATGAACCAATATATAAATATAAGATGTGCTTATAATTTGCACATTGAGAATAATTTTGGGTAATAAAAAAACTAATCTAAGTTATAGCTTGAGGTGTTTCCTAAGCCTAACTAGTATATTCTAGAGTGTTACATAAGATAAAATATGTAAACATACTTCCATTTCACATTTGGAAGTGTTGGAGCTCCCAAAAATAGTCGAGGTAGCCACTACTTCCATCTCCAAAATTATAAAAACTTGATAGTTAATCTCTATTTTGATGCGCAAAAAATTCATATCAACACCAAAAGCTTAAAAGTCATTCAAATAAGATACCTACGCAAAAGAGCAACATGCATCCGAAGAAGATGGTGAAAGCATAAGGGTCTCCATGAGAGCTTAATTTACAAAAAAGATCATAAACACAAGGTCTCCATGGACGTTCAACCTTGCTCTGATACCAATGTTAAGAACCTAGTCTCCATGCTAAAGAGAATGATCTATGACTCTCCACTCAACTAGCCATCATACGAATTTGAGAACTAACCATGACCTCTAGAGTAGCAGGAGTCTACATATGCATGTGCAAATGTCCATCATTGCTTTTGCACCTTCCATTATAGTCTACTAATTTTAGGTGTACAATCTCTCTTAACTCATGTTAACTTAAGTGCACATTTTCTACCTCTTATTGTTCTAGACTAGCATGCTTTTAAATTTTTCACCACCTCTTTCCTAGCCACATCAAATTTTTTCGACAACCTTAGTCACCCTTGCCTTTTTCTTCTTATAAGGGTAGCCTTCGATATTGCATCCCACTTGAAAATAGGGATTACTCGCTTGACACACACATACACACACACACATGATGTATATATGGCGACCATGCTTTGGCTTTGCCAAAGCGCTTGATGTATCATTTTCGCCACCAATTCGAATGCTGACCTTTGCACTCCAAAAAGACTATCATTCCCTTTCTTTGAGAGAGAAGCCCAAATTGATTTCTTATGGAGAAAGTGTGAGATATAAATGAATAAAAGATGTTTCTTGTTGCGGGTGTGTGAAGATATTTCAATAATATATATATATATATATATATATATATATATATATATATATGAATCTGGGCTTCTCCCATCGACAATAAGCCCGAACTGATTTACACATACATACATACACATATATATATATATATATATATATATATATATATATGTGTGTGTATGTATGTATGTGTAAATCAGTTCGGGCTTATTGTCGATGGGAGAAGCCCAGATTGATTTTTCCATGAAGTGTGAAGATAGGTCACGGAAACATCTTTTTTTATTTATCTTCACACTTCCTCCGTAAGAAATAAATTTGGGTTTTTCCCCTCTCCCATGGAGAATACCCTAAAACTTGAAAGGGAAGAACATCAATATCCGAAGAAACCGAATCGTAATCTTCTAAGCGTGCAAAACTTGAATTGCAAAAGCGCTAGAGGGAGGGCTTGAACCTCCGACCTTGTGGTTAACAGCCACACGCTCTAACCGACTGAGCTACTCCAGCTGATAACTTTAAAGTAATAATATATATGTTGTTTTATTAGAGTTCAAAGCATTTCAAAGAGAACGAGATAAAAGAAGACATCTTTATGGTTTTGGTGCATATGAACGGAAAGATCAAATTAAAACTTCATTTGATCATCCAAATAGTTCATAGAGAAGGTTTAATATTTTCCATATAATGAGATATTTGTCGATCAAGAGGAAGGACTTCAGAAGCCATATATACTTAGAAACATGACTCCACATGATCAGCGCTTAGATCTGTTGGACTTTGTAGTTTTCATGGATGTTCTTTCACTCCAAGTGCACCTTTGAAATAATTTTGACCTATTTTTAGTGTGGAAACGAATTATTTTTTTTTAGTTACAAGGTAAAAAAAATGGATTCTAAAATGACTACAATTTTTAAAGAATTTCATCTTCATTTTCATGTTTATCTTCATAACCATGGTCCACTACTATTGTTATCACTTATGGAGTGTTGAATTTTGGAGTTTAATTTATTGAGTTATCTGTTTTTTGTGTTTTGATATAGCAGTTGAAGGTTCATGAGGGTGTGGACATTTCTAATGTGTCTAGACACAAATAAAAGGAATCATAATATATATATATATATATATATATATATATATATATATATATAGTAAATAAAGACCCACATATAGGGTCCTTTCTAGAAAATAGTAAAAATAGTGGGTAAGATCAAGATCATTGTAGATCGTGATTTATGTAAATAAAATATAGAGCTCTCTGTAAAAGAGAGCGGCTTTTTAATTTCATGCCTTCTTTTAGAAGTGTGGTCCTTCATTGTAATCTCTATGTTTGACATAATAAAAATCCTATAAATATAGGCACTCTATAGACTCCTTGAATAGCGTGTGTGGGGGGAGATGGCACCCAGTCTTGTGCACTATATCATCTACTTTGTATCTTTGTTTTTTGTGTATTTAAATTTTTAAACTCTTTGTGTATGTGTGTACAAAAGATCGTGCAACAATGGTATCAAATCCTATGCACATCACTATAGAGGGTTCTGACATTGTACATTTTATTGTCACCTAATTCTGATTCCAATCTTTGTATCTGTCTCTTTTTCGGTTCAGGATATCAGAATTCAAAATTCCAAATTCTGATCTTTGTCTCTGTTTTGTTTTCATTTTCCAGTTCCAATTTGAGTTTTTGAATTTGAACCTACATTTTTTGCCTACAATTTATCCCTACGTTTACTCCTTTAGCTTACTTAGTTTACTCCTATGTTTACTCCTTCGGCTTAATCCAAGGTGTCGACTAAGGCATAGAACTTTGGCATCTTTGGCTTCCTTGGATCCATGGCTCCCTTGTCAACTATTGGCTATGCACGAAGACCTTTTAATTAAGGAGTGACAATAAGGAGTCTCTGATCTACCAAGGAGGAGATTTGAACCCACAACCTCACATTCACAAGTCAAGTGCTTAACCACTACACATTCCACTTGTGTTGTTACTCTACTCCGTTTTACTTATGTTTAACATAACTTTCATCTCGCTTACTTTTTCAATTCCTAAGAAACACCCTTCCATTTTCCATTTGAATTCAATAATTCTTAAAAATTTTTCCACATCTTTAACAAGGGCTTTTCTTCTTCTTTATATCCATGGACCCTACACATACCATGAAGGACTTTGGTGAAGCACCTCTACCCGATGTACCACTCCAATAACTATTGGAGCTTTTACAACACGAACTTCAAGGCACCCAAAACTAGATCTTAGAACATGATGAATTACTTCAAGAGATGCATTTCAAGGACTTGCAAGGCTAGTGAAGGCCATTGTTTTAACTCAAGCGGATGGCATGCATTCCAAGATTGGCACCAAGAACTTCTAATTTTTATTCCTTAATGGCCAAAAGGATGGACAACTTGTTTTACATGGTTATCCCAGTTTGATGATTTTTATTCAGATGAATCCTACCCCGAAGGTGATAAAGTGAAATTTGCTACTAAATATTTAGTAAGGAAGGCCCAACTCTAGTGGAACATGTTGCAACATAGTGCAGATGCTCTCACAACATGGGAAGACTTTCAAGAAAATATTAAGGAGTCTTTTATTTCCTTGTAGTTCCATCTTCATGTTTGACATTCATTGACGAGGTTCACATGGAAGGAGAGTGATATCATTACTACATACATGGAGTGGTTATGGAGAAGTCTACTACTTATTTGCATTCTTGAAGATGTTCCTAAAGATTTCTTGCAGAGGAAGTATGAAGAAAGTTTGGAGATGAGGATCCAATCCAAGCTTCACATACTCTGGCCTAAAATGCTTTATGAAGCTATATCTTTTGCTCATGATGTAGAGAAGGATTTTCAATCAATTACCAAGTTGATCCAATTACAACAACTGCATCAACAACAACCGTTCAAGAAGCCTAATTTTTCTTGATTATCAAACTTTCATTCTTGTTTTCTTTGATCATATACTTGTTTATTATAGGAATAAAATCAACCATGAGAAGCATTTAGAAATAGATTTTACTTCGCTAAGTACGAACACACCCGAGTTACTTTTCTCAATGTAAACTAGAACATTTAGGGCATATCATTTCTAGTAAAGGAGTTCATGTAGACCCAACAAAAATCAACGTAACCATAGAACGGTTTGTACCTTAATCAATTAGTGACATACGTTCTTTTCTTGAGTTAGTTAGTTTTTATAGGTAGTTGTTAAATGTTCGTCCTATTTAGCACTTACCCGTACTTTATTAATGAATCACAATAGATCTATAACACTTCATTAAGACCTCATTATGATCAATTAAATTTTTCATATCATTCACATTCATATTAATTTAACTCCTCCACAATACATTTCCATGCATGTGTTTTCACATGGATCATGATTATATTGTTGAGTGATGGGATATGTGATTAGCCATCCATGTTCTTTTTATTTATATCAACTTAGATGAGTTACTTTTTTAGCTCGAGGGCATGTTATCACTTATGGAATGTTGAATTTTGGAGTTTAATTTATTGAGTTATTAATTTGTTTTGTGTTTTGATATAGCAGTTGAACGTTCGTGAGGGTGCGGATGGGCGTGAACATTTCATATGTGTTTGGACACGAATAAGAGGAATTATATTCTATATATAATTTGTGAATAAAGACCCACATAGAGGGTTCTTTCTAGAAAGTAGTAAAAATATTGGTTAAGATCAGGATCACTATAGATCATGATTTATGTAAATTAAAGATAGGGTCCTCTATTAAAAAGAGAAACTTTTTACTTTCACGTCTGCTTTTGGAAGTGCCGCCCTCATTATTGTTGGAACAAATCCATTACAAGCCTAAGTATTGGCTTGAGTTTCTAGGAAAAGTAGTAAGAGAAGACAATGTATGGAAATCTAAGAGTTCACTTGTGAACTCACCCTTGTGATGTACACATGTGTACAAACTATGTCTTCGTTGAACTTCTTGGATTTCTTTTGATCTTGAAATGCTTCAATCACTTCATAATCACAATTATTGATTGGTTTGCACCAAGAGCTCCCTCTCAATCATTAATTGTGATTATGCCATTTTTCTTTATGCCTACCATCTCTTTAAACCTTTGTAACTTGGGTCCGTCCAAGCTTTTTGTCAGCATATTTGTCACTTGCTCTTTTGTTGGTGTATACATGAATTTAATTTCAAGCACCTTCTCTTTTAAGAAATGATATTGAATCTCTATGTGTTTAGTCCTGGCATGAAAAATAGGATTAGCTGCTAAATACAATGAACTCATGTTATCTCCAAATATGGTTGCAGTACTCTGATCAATTCCAAGACTTTTCAACAAGGTCTTCAACCAGATTACTTATTTTGCACCTTCCACCATTCCTTTATACTCAGCTTCTGTGGATGACAAAGCAACTTTATGTTGCTTCTTTGAACACCAAGAGATTAGCTTATCTCCAACATAACACAGGTAACCAGGAGTAGACCTTCTATCATCTGAATTACCTGCCCAATCTGCATCACTAAACACTTTGATTCTAGTGTCAGAATTAAATCCATAATAAAAAACTTCACTCACAGTTCCTTTGATATATCTTAGCACGCGTTGTGCTGCAATCCAATGGGTTGTCTTTGGACAATGCATGAATTGTGATAAAACACCAATTGCATATGAAAGATCTGGTCTTGTCGATGTAGCATAGATTAAACTACCTACAAAACTCTCATATGTCTTCATGTCTTTGAAATCTTCTCCTCAATACCTACTCAGATTGTGATTAACCTCCAAAATTGTAGTTCAAGGCTTACAATTCTCCAAATTTCATCAAAAGATTCTTAAAGTACCTTTGTTGTGTAACATATACTCCATGTTGAGTATACACAATCTCCATCCCTAGGAAATAAGACCAATCTCCCAAATCACTTATCTTAAACTCCTTTTCCATTTCTTTCTTGAGCTCTTTGATTCCTTGATCATCTATACCTATGACAACAATGTCATCAACATAAATGCAAATATAAATGTACCCCTTTTCACTTGCCTTCACTAGCAAACTATTATCTACCTTTGAAGCTTGATATCCAAGTTCATTCAAGAACTTGAGAAGTTTATAATTCCATTCCTTTGGAGCTTACTTCAAGCCATACAAAACTCCCTTGAGCTTACACACATAATCTGATCCATTTTACTCTTTGAAACCCTCTAGTTGCTCCATGTACACCTCATCTGCAATATATCCATTTAAAAATGCATTCTTTCAATCTAATTGAGATAGCTTCCAACCTTTACATGTTGCAATAGCAATTAGGCAATTAGAGTTCTGTTTGTAGACATCTTAGCAATTGGACTAAAGGTTTCATCATAGTCCACTCCATGTGTTAGGGCATATCCTTTGACCACAAGTCTAGCCTTGTATCTAGGAACTTTTCCATCTACAAACCTCTTTGTCTTATACACCCACTTACATCTAATTACCTTCTGATTTCTTGGTCTTGGCAACAATTCCCATGTCTCATTCTCAAGTAGAGCATCATATTCCTCTTGCATTGCTTTTTACCAATTTTGTTTACCTTTAGCTTCATCATATGTTGATGGATCTTCATCTGTCTTCACAATGTGAGCATAATCTTCGGTATGCATCATTGTTTGGCCCTGTATGCCATGTTCTTTGCTCATCAAATGTGACATCTTTTGAAACAAGGAATTGTTTTGTGGATGGATTCCACAACCTTTATCCCATTTGTCTATCATCATACCCAATAGATACATACTTTTTTTCCTTGGGTTCTAGCTTGCCTCAATTGAGATGGAACATAAGCATATGCCAAACATCCAAATATTTTTCAATGATCAAGAGTATGTTTCTTACCCCACCACGCTTCATAAGGGGTAATTCCATCCAAAGCTTTGCAAGGTAGCCTATTCACAAGATAATTTGCAGTGTTGATTGCTTCTGCTCACATGTAATTAGGGCAATTCTTTTCCTTCATCATTGATCTTGCAAACTCTACAAGAGTTCTATTTCTTCTTTCTACAACTCTATTTTGTTTTGGGGAGTACCTGCAAGTCACTTCTCTTTTTATACATGCATCCACATATAATCATCAAATTCTTTAGAAAAATATTCTCCTCCTCCATCGGATCTCAATCTCTTAAGCTTTTGTCCTGTAATTCTTTCTACAAAAGAATGATAGTGTTTAAATGTCTCAAACACTTCAGATTTATCCTTGATTATATATAGATTAATTCACCTTGTTTATGAGCTTTACCTAATTGACAAGCCTCACATTTTTATGTCATATGTTGACCTTCAATATTTGGTAGATCAAGCACTACACCATTCTTTGTCATCTCCTTTATCCCTCTTTCATTGAAATGTCCTAACCTCTTATGCCATAGGTCCAATTCAGACATCCTTTGGTTTCCATAAGTGAACAATGCATGTCCCACATTACATTGGACTTTGAGAGTGAATATCCTTCCTTCCTTTTTTCCTATAACAATGCTTTTATATTTTTTTGACTTGGATCTTCAACATAAACACCATCATTTGTGAATGTGACTTCATATCCCTTCTCAACAATTTGTCCTACACTTATCAAATGCTTGGGGATTGTTGGAACATAAAGTACCTTGCTTAGAAGTGTGCTTCCACTCTTTTTCTTCATTGATCCAATGCTTTCAACCTTGTGTTTGGTGTTGTCCTATTTGAACTGTATGTCCATTCACTCTAGCTTCCATATTAGTAATTAAGGAGGTATTACCACTCAAATGATTGCTACATCATGAGTCAATATAAAACGCCATTTGATCTTCATTAACTACTTCATGTGTTGCATTCAAGATGAGAGTCGAGTCTTCCTTCTGATCTGATGCATAATTGTGATAAGTATTGTTGTAGGACTGAGTTTGGAAATTCCTTCCACCTCCTCTAGCAAATGAAGTCATACCACCTCTTCCTCTGAAATTACCTCTTTGATTTCTACCTCCTCTTCCTCCTAGGCTGAAATTTTGATTATAATTTCCACCACTTTGACTATTATACCAACAATCATTTGCCAAATGATTTGTCCTACCACAAATCCAACAAGCTTTAGCATTTTCTTTATTCTTACCTCCTCTACCTTTACCTCTGAAATTCATCTTCCCTTTTTGGAAATTCACTTGACTTGAAGATCCTTCTTCATCATTTGATTGTTGGCCTTTAGCATTCTTCTTCTTGTCTTTTGAATACATTACTTGACTTGAGCTTCTATCATTCTCTCCTTTAATGTCCTAGTCAAATGTTAGCATATGTCCTAGCAATTGATTAAGATCAAGATAAAGTGATCTAATATAATTTTGTAGACAATATAAAAGGCTTCCACTTTTCATCTCCTCTTAGACCTATGAGTATTTGCTTTACCCACTTTTCTTCTTCAATATCTTCATCTAGTGCTCCCAAAACTATCTGCGATATCCTTCATCCTTGTAACATAATCAGAAATTGACTGAGAGCCTTTCTTCTTGAAAGTTGTGAGCTCACCCCATAGTGAAGCCTTCCTTGATTTGTTTGTATTTTGGAAGTGTTCTTCCAAAGCACTCCATACATCAGCTACACTTTCTAATCCTCTAATGTGTGGTAGAAGATAATCATTTACAGCCATGTAAATAACGCTCCTAGCTTGAGCATCTTTCTTCATCCAATTCTTCAAATCTACAAGTTCCTCTCTTTTTGGAATGCTAGGATCCTTAAACTCTGGCTTTTCTTCTCCTCATGTAATAAATGTCATCAAATCTTGCTCATAAGGTGTGCCTCCATCCTCATGGACCATGTTGGATAGTTCTCTCTATCAAGCTTGTCAATATGCAAGCTTTCTCCCATCTCTTTGATCTCTGTATCTGCAATTATTCAGATTTTATGAAGATACAATGTACCTTGGATATAAAGATTTGACCTTTTCTAATCCTTTTGAACTTGAATTTTTTAATTCTTCAAGTTTTCAATACTTTAACCTTTGCCACCTCCAATTGACAAGAGCTTTGATGTCTGTAATAGTCGGGATTTTCCTTGCTTCTCTTTTACCTTAATTTGATCTTTTAGCTCTGATACCACTCTTGGAGACCTTTAAATCTCCAAATGTTTGATCTACCTTGATTTAAGAGCTTCTCTATATCAAGAATAAACCAAACTTTGCACAAACTTTGCATTAGTCTTCAAGGTTATTGAAAAATACTTCTCTATGTGAAGTTTCTTCAACTCCAGAAAGTCTTCTTTAGAAATAGACTTCAATATATGCACATAGCATCAAATTTAATCATTCAAATGATGCACACACATTCAAGCTACCTTTGCAACTATAATGATCATTAGTTTTCCAAAAGAACTATTAAATCTTTGATTTGATCACTTAGATCAAATGTATATGAGAAACTGTCTTCCTGACATAGTGACTTTGACATGGTCAACTTCATATGCTGATTTGTCTCAAAATAGAACCCAGTTTTCTAAATGATTTAAGCCAAAGTTGGCTTACCTTCTAAATTAAATTTTGAATGCCCAATCATAGAAAACTTTACACTGAGCACCAAGTAAATCTTTGAATAGCAAAATGCACAATCCTAAGAACTTCACTTGCAGACTTCTACATATGAATGTTCCTACTTGTCATACACACAACTTGAAGAGAATTAGATCATGAAACTTTGATCATAGCCTGATTAACTTCTAAATTAGATGTGTACAAAAGATTTCCTGATCAGGTTGAGAGAAATCTAAGACAAACTCGATGTTATTCTAAAAAGAAGACTCTCTGCACATCTATCACTCATAGACTTGAACTCTATTGGTTCTCTGCACATCTCTCCACGTGACTAGGCTGAGAGAAATCTGAGAAAAGCTCGAAATTATTCTAAAAAGAAGACTCTCTACACATCTATCACTCATAGACTTGAACTCTATTGGTTCTCTTCACTTATTTTCTTCACATCATTGACTTATATATGTACATTTGTACACGTCCCGTATCTGTTATACGATGCTCTATCATTCTTATAAGTATTCATGGCTATATTACAAGAATTTTCACTCACATGTACAGACTATGTCTTCCCTGAACTTTTTGACTTTCTTTTGATCTTTGAACTACTTCAATCACTTCATAATCACCAATTATTGATTGCACCAACAATGATTGTGGAAAGCCTTTCTCCTCAAGAAATTGTGACTTCTAGAATTGTTAAATAAAAGTTCTGAGAACCTCAAGTTCCAAATAGTACTGAACTAGCTACAATACAACTATCACAATCAAAGATGATCTTGAAGTTTGAACAACCATAAAATGAAATATTGCTCACTATAAGGGAAATTAATGAAGAACAAGTGATCCAACATCCATCCTTGTCTCCACCTAGTTGAATGTCGATGTTAATCAATTGAAACTAGCAATAAGAATGAAGATGCAAGGAGTGATGGATACACATATGGAAATGATAAAAATAGATACAAGTTTGGAGGAAGCTAATATAGAGATTGTCCCTACAAAGAACTAGGTTGCATTTATTCGATCGAATAATGAAAAAATACTGAATAAGTTTGGAAAATTCGAGATTTTCTGAATATTCTTGAATAAAAATTCATATGCCCTCTTTTTTTATCAATAATCTTTCGATCAAAAAGAATTTAAATCAAAAACATTTTTTATTGAAAAATTTTTCGATTGAAAAATTTTTCCATTGAGAAGGTTTTAGATTCAAAAGATTTTATATCTAAAAAGTTTTAAATCTAAAGAATTTTAGATATAAAAGATTTTAGATAAAAAAGGTTTTAAATATGTTTTATGAATAAGAGCTACATAAACACTCATTTTTTTACTATGTGCTTGCGTAATTTCACAAGGGATAATAGAAGATGCCTTTTTTTATACTCAAACATGAAATCATATTATAATCCACTTCCTTTATTAAAGAATATGAACAATTTGTTGATAACAATCCTAAAGGACTCACATTATCTAAAAGTCTGAAATGTAAATGCCATGGCTCTCTTTGACATGATTTCTGTTTTTATCTATATTCTTATATACAACATATGTAGCTCACACATGTAGTCTTCCACTAGTTTATCTATTCTCTTCAAACCATATCAAAATTTTGCAAGTTCCCTAGATCCACACATGTGCTTCACCCTTGCATTAAGTGGGAAATTTCTCAAATCTCTCCATAATTTTTTATTTCCCTATGAATATCTTCTAATTATTGGCTCCATATTCTAGATACAATTTGCATTAGCCAAATTACTTTGAAATGATACATGGTCATTTGAACATGCATGATTGGAGTCATAATCAAGGAAAATTATACCGAAATCCATTCTTTCTTATTTCCTTTATGTCCACATGTTGTTTCATCTAGTAAAATCTTTTGTAACATCTATATATCCACCATTCAACTTAAGAATCAATGTAATCTCCTACCTTTCTATCTATCTATCTATCTATCTATCTATCTAAACCCTAAACCCTACACCCTAAACCCTAAATCCTAAACCCTAAACCCTAAACCCTAAAGCCTAAACTCTAAACCCTAAACCGTAAACCCCAAACCATTAATGCTAAACCCTAAACCCTAAATCCTAAATGCTAAACCTTAAGCCCTAAAACCTATCCGAGGAGATCGTGGATAGATTCTAGAGATGAAGTGGTGCTGCAAAACCCTGCTTTACACCAGCCAAGAACAAGTTGTGGAGATTATTGTCGACCCCTTGGGCTTCCTAATGATCACAGATAATCACCTATGTGCTTTGGAGCATGATCCTCTAATCAATGCATCAAAATAGATGAGTAGAAAGTTCGACCAAGATCTTAGACTTGCTATTTTGGTCTCTACACATGTTCAGTAAAATGAACAGTGCTATCTAGCTGCTAGCAATTAGCTAAATTCTTTTTAGGAGTATTTGATTAACTTAGATAGCTACCAATCATGAGTTATTTTAGTAAAAATTATCAATTGTACACCAAGAATGATTCTTAGCAAGTTATGATCAACTGTGCACTAAGAACAAGCTTTGAGAAGTTCATTGTTTTGAGATGATCATAGCAGAGACGTGAAGTAGAGATACGATCAATGTGTATGTATTAAATCACATAGAAATACAATTGTTGGTGTAACTCACAAGCCGAAACATTTAGCTTGATGGATACATTGAAGTCTATACACCCATGAAGAAGCATAGGAACTATTGCTAGTGGTTAATTACCACTTTATCTCCTTGTAAAAGTCAAATTGACTTGGAATCTTTTGTAATCACCTACCAAAAGGATTCGAAAAAGTTAGATATTTGATTGAAGTAATATCTCCTAGGATATAGGAGCTTGATCATAGGGAGCCAAAAATTTGAATTTGAATTCAAATTTTTACTCATTCCTTATAAAAGTGGACATGGAAAAGTCGCGTGTAGAACTCATTATTCCTGAGCTTCTCATCAGTGGTTCTGAGTGTGTGTGAGGCCTATACTCTAGCCCACACCTATCTAAACAATTATGCAATGATTTTCATGCCAATGGGTTTGTATACAAGTGTTCATTAATACATACATTCACATTGTTCATTTTTGAGTTCTCTGTCATACTACTCAAAAGTCTGTCAACTTGTGAAGTGCATATCTCGGTCAATTCTTCACCAAATTCAGTGATTCAAAGCTTGTTGGATTCAGCTTGAAGTTATCTACATGTTACTAAGGTTTTGAAGAGATTCTATTCAGCCATTTCAGATAAATCTGTGTCGAGGTGATCTCTGGTCAATATCTCCTACAGTTCTAAAAAATGGGGGGTATAACTTAGCTTGCTAAATTGAATTCTCTTAGCATAGTTTATCTTTTTACATCATTCCACTTGGAATATTTAGCTTACTAAGCTAATTAGATACCTCTAAAAGGAATTTTTCCAATTCCTACTGTGTTGGTCATACTGAGCAAAATACCCAGCAGGTGTGAAGACATAAATAGAAGGTTTTCTTGAGTTTGTGAGTTTCAAAGTTATCTGTTTTGGTTCAATCATTACACACATCATTTCCAAAGTACATAGGCCATTTTATGGTGTCATTGGAAAGCTAAGGAGGTCTATGTATCAAGCCTAAAGTAAAAGAGGGCTGGTACAAAGCAAGTTTTAGCAGTACCTACTCAGTCTCTTGGAGCTTCCATCCATCTTTCCCAACAGTGGTATCAGAGCAAACTAAGGTAAAATGGGAGATGGTTTTCCTTCATTTATTGATAAATTGGATAGGAACAACTATCAAGCATGGTCTCTAAGGATGAAGACCTAGTTACAAGGAAGGCGTCTCTATGGATACATCTCAGGAGATGAGGAATTGCCCTTATTCAAAACAAGAGGATTACCAACCAAGGAAGAACATGAAAAGCTCAACACATGGTGTGCTAAGGATGCACTGGCAAGGTCTTATTTACTCAACTCCATCTCGGATTTTCTTTTGCCACATATTAGAAATTGTAAGACATCCCAAGAGACTTGGGAAACCTTGTCATCATTTTTTTCCTCCAACGCAAGGGCCAGGAAAAATCAGTTGTGGATTGAATTCACAACATTAAGGAAGCAACCTAAGCAAGTTGTTTCAGAATTTGTGACCAAGATTAAAGATGTGGCAGATCAGTTAGCAAGCATAGGAGAAGAAGAGCAGATTGTAAGGCAAGTGATCAATGGGATCAAGGCTGATGACAAATGGGAAAGCTTCACCATTGCCATGGACCTTTACATGGACATGCAAATACCAGATCTAACAACTCTCATGGGACAATTGTTTACACATGAAGCAAAGCCCAACAAGAATGGAGATACTTCCAAAGGTAATAACTCTTCTCCCCTATACATTGATAAGAAGTCTAAAGATAAAGGCAAGAACAAGAAGGTTGAAGATGAAGGATCTACCTCCCAAGCCAACTATGCAGGGAGAGGTAGATCATCAAGAGGAAGGGGCAGAGGAGGTAAGCAAGGTAGGGGGAGATCCTATAACTCCTCACCATGTAACATTTGTGGTTTATCAAATCATACTACAGATGAGTGTTTCAAGAATTACAAGAATCAGAGAGGAAGAGGATACCAAAGAGGTGGATACTCATAGTCAAGAGGTAGATTCAACCATCACCAAGGCTACAACAACAACTACAACAACAATTACAACAATAATTACAATGGAAACTACCAAGGAGGATTCAAATCCAAACAGGACTACAACAACTACACAGAGGA
>MU263114.1:0-49204 GCA_020310875.1 Ceratopteris richardii | reverse complement strand
AACTAGCAGCAGGAGCTTGAATGACTAAGGACTCGCTCTGCTCTACTAAAAACACCTCCTATAAATAAGAGTCTTTTTTTAGCGTAGCTTAATAGTGCATCTTATTGTCATTACTTCAGCTTCTAGTCTCTTCAACTTTTTGGTTTGAATGCCAAGATAATTTTCATGGCACCCCATCTGTTGAGATTGAGATTCAATGGTCTTGAAGTAGGCTTGCCTCTCCTTCTAAGCAGCTTCCAGTTCTTTCTTCACCTTTATAGACATGCCCGATTCATCCGTCAAGGCTTGGGCTTTTTGAAAATCTCTTTCTTAGTTGCTGCTAGTTCAGTCTCCCACTGGACAACTTTGGCATGCATTTCTATACAAGAGTGCTCTAGTGTAGGAATTTCTCCATTGTGGCCTCCAAAACTAAACCCATGCGAGCCAACGCTGCATCTTTTTCGTTGAGTGCTGTAAGCAATTGGACCAGCTCACAATCTTTAGTGGCCACCTATTGCTATAAATGCACTTTGCTAGCTCGAAGACTCAAGTCTTCCTCCTGGAGGGGAGCAATGTCTGTTTCAAGGAGATCCAACTTATGCTAAAGTCCTGTCAGATCCTGTGCTCCTCAGTGGTCATCTGGGACTAAAGCATGTCACAGACTTGAATAAGATAATTCTTGATGTTAGCCAACTCATGAATCGAGGCAAAGAATGAACGGGCAACCCTTTAGGTTGAGAAGGCACTTCAGAAGTGGTGCGGGCAATGAAAACATCATGGAAATGGGGTGGGGAGTAATCAAGGGAGGTTTGGTGTGTCTGTAGAGGAAGAACCAAAAGAGGAAGCAACAACTGGGTAAAGGATAGGGGTGGAGAGAACGATGGGAGCAACAGGTTGTAGATGGGTAGAAGGAGAGGGGGGAGCATTAGCAATAGCATGTTAGTATATGATCAATGTCTACCCCTCATGATTGTATGCACATTTTGTAAGGCCCCCTTTATGAGGAGAAGCCAAGCGTGCATTACCCAATTGATGGGAATCCCAACTTGAATGTTGGATGAAGGTCATATTGGACCATGTAAGATATTATAAGGAAAGGGAGTTACCAGGGTCCCCAATTGTGGGGTCCGGGGCAGCGGTGAGCAGCCCCGGCTGGGGGGTCCAAGGGGGCCAGCGGGCCCCCTGGCTGGGGGGTCCCAGGGGGCCAGCGGGCCCCCTGGTGGGGGTCCGGGGGCAGCGCCCCCGGCGCGACGGTAAAGGGAATATTCCATGGAATATTCCCTGTCGGAGTCAGAAATCATTTATATTTGTTAGGTCGGTTCAACCAGTCTAAGCCGTGTATGGCAATTACGCGGGCGGTGGCCGCCCACGCTCTACCGCCCATGTATAGCCGTCCATGGCAGGCCACCCATGATCCTATATATACATGACTTCTGCACTACCTAAGACATTGAGTTGAGCCAGCATACCTCTACCTTGTATCTCCCTATCTAGAGTTGTCTAGATCACCATTTAAGCTCTACCTTGAGAGCGCACGGGTGGACAACACCATCATCTTTGTACTTGCTGCTAGTAGAAAATTGTTGAGATTCTCCTATATCTGTTATCTTCTCTGCTATTGCTCCTGTGTTATATTGCGTAACTATTGTCTTACATGGTATCAGAGCTGTAAGGTTCGAATAGCTTGAGAAGTATCATTATTTTAGCCTACTAGCAGACTAGAATATCAGTAGATTATTCGAGTGATTACATGATGGCTTCATCGACGAACACTAGTCTTGGTGCTTCACCTAATGTTAATGCTGCACCTATTCGAATTCGTCCACCTGCATTCACTGAAGGGAAGCTGGATGGAACCAACTATACACTCTGGAAGTTCAAAATTTCTGCAATTTTGGACTCCTATGAATTACTTGACACTGTCATGGGACCGATGGGATTGGATCCAGAGCCTATACCAGTTGAAGATCCAGCAAATTCAAGATTGATGATTCAGCCAGATCCAGATCTTCTACGAGCTTGGAAGAGGCGGAATGCTGATGCATTATGTGCGATTGTCACTAGTGTAAGTGATTCTGTGCTTACTTTAGTTCAACATACTACTAAAGCACATGAGGCTTGGGGCATATTGGCTCGACAATATGAGACCAAGAACCACACTAGGATACAGAATTTAGAAAATCAGTTGGCAAATGAAAAGCATTCTGATTCTGAAAAGGCTGAAGATTTTATCAAACGGATAAAGCATCTTCAGGATCAATTGGCTGCAGTTGGTGTTGTTATAACACCAGAAGAGCTAGCTCGAAGATCTGTACGTGTTCTTCCAGCAAAGTATGAGGGATTAGTAACAGCCCTTAACACTCAGGTAAGGCCAACTCCTCTTACATTTGAGAGTTTTGTGCCATGCTTTTAGAAGAAGAGATGCGGCTGAAGAATCGGCAAAGTACAACTGATGCTGCATTCTCAGCAAATGCAAAAGGTAAAGGCTCTTCAGAGGGATCAAAGAAGAAGCCAAAGAAGAAAAAGTTCACAGGAAGTTGCTTTCTATTGTGAAAAGAAAGGCCATGCCATCAAGGATTGCAGAAAGAAGCAAGCTGATGAACGGAATGGGACTGTAAAATCATCATGGAAGAACAAAGAGTCTGCAAACAACACAGAGCTGGAACTTTGGGTAGCTATTGAAGAGGTATGTTCATCTGCTCAAGCTCGTGTTGATGAGCCATGGATTTTAGATAGTGGAGCTTCTCGCCATATGACTAGTAAAAAGGATTGGTATAGTTCCTAGTGCCTCTGCGGGAATCCATCAATGTAGTGGTGGGAAACGACTCCAAGTGTCCAGCTGAAGGAACTGGAACCATCTCTTTTATCACTTCTCCAGGTGTTGAGAAAAAGTTATCCGATGTTCTCTATGTACCTACACTCAAAAGAAATTTGTTGTCAGTTTCTGCAATAACAGATCGTGGACTCGAAGTTCACTTCCATAAGAGTGGTGCGGAAATCATGGATTCATCAGGTAATGTTGTAGGTAAGGCACACGACGGGATAACTTGTATGAGTTAAGTGCTTTAACTGCTACAGAAGATAAAGATGTAAGCAGGTTATGGCACCAACGATTTGGGCATCTCGGATTTGCAGTTTTGAAGGAGATGCAACGAACAGGAATGGTTGCTCATTTGCCTGCATTTTCAGAGTTGCAGGAACCTTGTGAAGCTTGTATGATGGGCAAGCAACAACGAAAGGCATTTCCAAGAGAGACCAGCAATCGATCTCAGCTCCTCTAGAGTTGGTACATGCTGATCTCTGCGGTAAAATGTCTACACCTGCTTTAGGAGGATCTTTCTACTTCTTGCTGTTAGTCGACGATTATAGTAGAAAGATGTGGGTTTATTTCATTCGAGAGAAGGCTGATGCTTTTGAAAAATTTAAACGTGGCATAAGTATGTAGAAAATGAATCAGGAAGGAAATTGAAGAAATTTAGAACAGATAGAGGAGGTGAATTCTTGTCAACAGAATTCAACAATTACTGTAAGGAGCATGGTGTGAAAAGGCAACTTACCACAGCTCATACACCCCAACAAATGGCGTTGTTGAGCGCAGGAACAGGACAGTAGTTGAAATGGCTCGTTGTATGTTGAAGGCTCAAGACATGCCTGATTCATTCTGGGCAGAAGCAGTCAATACAGCAGTCTACATCCTCATCGAAGCTACACAAAAGCACTGAAGGGGATGACTCCTCAAGAAGCATATTCTGGTAAAAAGCCTTCAGTTTTGCATTTCAGAATTTTTGGTTGTTTCTGTTATGCACATATTCCTGATTCAACAAGATCAAAGTTGGATTCAAAAAGCAAAAAGTGTGTCTTCCTAGGATATAGTGAAGAGTCTAAAGCATACAGGTTATGGGATCCTGAGGCAAGGAAGATTTTTGTCAGCCGAGATGTGGTGTTTGATGAACGACCACACTTAGTAGAAGATAAGGTAAATCTACTATCTCATCAAGCGGAGAAATATCTCACCTTGTGCCTATCAAAAGACAGGTTAAAGTTGAGGAGGAGGAAACATCTGATGGAGAAATTTCCTCAATAAAAAGCCAACCACTTGTAGCTGCACAGCGTAAGCCACTACCGAAGTGGGCACAACAGCTCTTTGATGATCTTAATCCACATGTAGATGTACCAGAATCATCATCGGATGGATTACGAAGATCAAAGAGAATAGAGGAGCAAAGAAGAGCCTCAGAACACATTGTTAACATGGCTCTAATGGCAGATATCATGGGTTCGATAAAGGAACCTACCACCATTGAAGAAGCCATTGATGATCCAGATTGGAGAGCGGCAATGCAGTCTGAGTATGATAGTATACTCAAAAATGATACATGGGATCTAGTCGACTTGCCGCCAAAGAAGAAGGTAATAGGTACTAAATGGATTTGGAAAGCTAAGTATAAAGCTGATGGAACATTAGAAAAGTATAAGGCACGATTAGTTGCACAGGGTTTTTCACAGATTGAAGGATTTGATGTTCAAGAAACTTTTGCACCAACAGCACGCATGACAACTATTCGGACGGTACTTGCAGTAGCTGCACAAAAGTCTTGGCCTATTTTCCAGATGGATGTCAAATCTGCATTTTTGAATGGTCACCTCAAGGAGGAGGTATATGTATCTCAACCACCAGGTTTTGAGGTGCCCAATTCAGAAAATAAAGTTTGCAGGTTGAAGAAAGCTTTGTATGGACTTAAGCAAGCTCCACGGGCTTGGTACCAACGAATAGATCATTTTTTCAAAAATATGGGTTTTGAAAGAAGTACTTCTGATGCTAACTTGTATGTAACGAAAAGGGATAGCAAGCTAGTTGTTGTCATTGTATATGTAGATGATTTGATCATTACAGGAGATCATCAGGAACTCATCAATCAAACTCGGATCAGCTTGGGAACTGAGTTTGAAATGACAGACTTAGGTCTACTCCATTTTTGTCTGGGAATTGAAGTATGGCAAAGGAAGGATGGCATTTTCATCTCACAACAAAAATATTCCAAAGAAATTCTCAAGGCATTTGGAATGATGGACTGCAAACCAACTAGCACACCTATGGAGGTAAATCATAAGCTATCTATGGATGATAACATGCCTGATGTAGATGCTAAGAAGTATAGGAAGCTCGTTGGAAGTCTTATTTTTCTGTGCAACACTAGACCAGACATTTGCTATGCTGTTGGAGTGTTAAGCAGGTTTTCCAACAAACCTAAGGAGAGTCACTGGAATGCTGGAATGCGAATTCTAAGGTACATTGCAGGAACCTTGGATTTTGGTATTTTGTATACCACAGGTGATACACTCCAAGGATATTGTGATTCAGATTGGGCTGGAGATTGTGATTCTAGAAAATCAGTTTCTGGATATTGTTTCTCACTTGGTTCAGGAATATTTTCTTGGGTAAGTAGGAAGCAACCAACTCTCGCACTCTCCTCCACTGAAGCAGAGTACAAAGCAGCTTGTTTTGCTTCTTGTGAGGCAGTCTGGTTAAGGAGAATTCTTGCAGATCTAGGCTTTCCATCAAATATGCCAACTGTACTCAAGTGTGATAATCAAAGCTGTATGGCTATTGCAAAGAACCCAGTATTTCATGCTCGCACCAAGCACATAGAAGTACAGTACCATTACATTCGTGAGCTAATTGAAGATGAAATTGTGGAGCTAGAATATTGCCCAACAGAGGCAAATTGTGCTGACATATTCACTAAAGCACTTGGAAGAGAGCAGCTCAACAAGCATCTTCAACATATGGGCATAGGACCGAGACCTACTTGATTTATCATCGGTAAACATTGAGGGGGGTGTTAGTATATGATCAATGTCTACCCCTCATGATTGTATGCACATTTTGTAAGGCCCCCTTTATGAGGAGAAGCCAAGCGTGCATTACCCAATTGATGGGAATCCCAACTTGAATGTTGGATGAAGGTCATATTGGACCATGTAAGATATTATAAGGAAAGGGAGTTACCAGGGTCCCCAATTGTGGGGTCCGGGGCAGCGGTGAGCAGCCCCGGCTGGGGGGTCCAAGGGGGCCAGCGGGCCCCCTGGCTGGGGGGTCCCAGGGGGCCAGCGGGCCCCCTGGTGGGGGTCCGGGGGCAGCGCCCCCGGCGCGACGGTAAAGGGAATATTCCATGGAATATTCCCTGTCGGAGTCAGAAATCATTTATATTTGTTAGGTCGGTTCAACCAGTCTAAGCCGTGTATGGCAATTACGCGGGCGGTGGCCGCCCACGCTCTACCGCCCATGTATAGCCGTCCATGGCAGGCCACCCATGATCCTATATATACATGACTTCTGCACTACCTAAGACATTGAGTTGAGCCAGCATACCTCTACCTTGTATCTCCCTATCTAGAGTTGTCTAGATCACCATTTAAGCTCTACCTTGAGAGCGCACGGGTGGACAACACCATCATCTTTGTACTTGCTGCTAGTAGAAAATTGTTGAGATTCTCCTATATCTGTTATCTTCTCTGCTATTGCTCCTGTGTTATATTGCGTAACTATTGTCTTACATAGCAACCATTGTTGTCTCTTGGGTAGACTTTGGTGAGGTGATGATGTGATTCAAGCGGTTGTTGATGAGTGCATAGAGGGTGTCTTGGATCGAAGAAGAATCCAGGTGTGAGCAAGGCGTGTCTAGGACCTTTTGAGGGAGCTAGTGGGTTGAGCAGACACTTCCATAACTTCCTTCACTGCTCCATCTGCAACAGATATGCCATCTGCTTTGGTAACCATCATGATAGTAGAATCTTCTTTGGGGGTAAGGGCAATGCCAGTATTGAGCCAGACGGAGGAGGAATGGGATGCCGGAGTGGAGACCACATCAACTCGGTGGTGCTTCTTAGAAAAAAAATGAGGAATTCATTGTCCTCATTGTCGACATCCATATGAGAAGAGGTGGCGGCTACAATAAGAGAGGAACCTTGGTAGCAAACACAACAGAGGGTGCAATGAGGAGAAGAAGTGAGAAAATATGAGGAAGGTGGGTGCACAGGAATTCTCCTTTGGATAAGTGTTTTACAACTGCTTGGCACTCTTTATGAATGTGAAGAAAGTATAACAGAGCCTAGTTGATTAGCTCTCGAGCAGCCATCAATGACATGGTACATTGACCGAGAGATACTGTAATTCCATTTATGGAGATTTACAGTAGAGACAATGAATCAGAGTGCATGGCACTCCAGAGAGGGTCGACACATTATGGGATACCCGTTGGATCACTTATGAGGAATAACTGGTTCATGGTTTCTAAAGGTAACTGGGTAACCTCATGCCGGCCTTCATTAGAGAGGTTGAAATGAGAGATGATAGTGTCAAGGGTGAGGTGGAATGTGAAAAAATGACTCAATAATCGGCCAAGCAATGTCCGATGTAGAACATTTTGTGATGGTTCAGTCCAGGGTCATTGACAATGGATGTGACAAGACTATGAGCCACGAAAACGTGGTGAATACGAGCAAGCCATGTACTTGAAAGTAGTCGGCGAGCTTTGAGGACGTGCCCTCAATGAATGCAATGAGTCAAGGTAGGGGCTCCATGGCCATGACAAAGAGACGTTCACAAAACCACAACATGCAAGAACATAGAGCGCACAAAGCACACACAAGTCGCTTACTTAGAAGACATAGTAAAGGATAAAAAGAAAAAATCATAGCTTAAGTAGGCAAGATGCAAGGATGAGCATGCACCTAATCATAAAAGTGAGAACCACCTATGAGATCCGGCCATCATCTAGACATCAAGAGCGTGGCACAACAATGAACATGAAAAGTGACAAGTCAACACTGGGAGCAAGGCGTCAATAAAATGATGTAACGGAAAGAATGCAACTGATGTGAGATTTAAATCCCTTGAAATACAGATACAAAATGTATTACGATCAACTAGTCAACCAAAAAAATGACCAAAACACTTGTTGTGGTAATACAATGAAAACCGAAATAGTGGCCAAAATGGAACATCAGGTTAAAATTCAACTAGGGAAAAGGACAACATTGGAAATGGATACCCTATAGATATGATAAGTCATGATGATCTGGAGTGTGGACAAAAGTGCCATAACATAGATCCATTCACCGAATGGCAGAGCACCTGTCCAGTGAGGGCCACCCAAACAAAAGGTTGTAATCTAGGCTAGATTCCAAACGTTCCATAACAACAAAAGTCATTTTAAACATTGTCCCTACAGTGCGATAGGAATGTCATGCACTAGGCCCACTATGTGGACTCTTGATTGATCAACCATCCTTACAAAAAAATTAACTGGCTCTATATTATTCCAACCTAAATTTTTGTAGAGTGTTGTTGTAGCTATGTTAATGCCAGACCCACCATCAATAAGGACCTGCAAAATTTTATGATTCTTAAACCAAACTGTAATGAGTGGGACTGCATGATCTACCGTAGAATCAGACTCTGGGTTAATAATTGCCATGGCTCGTGGTTGAGTTGGACTTGGATCAATTTGTTGTTGGAACTACTGTCGAATGCCATGGACTAACATTAATCATTGTCCCAATGGAATAGTAATCGGAGCCTTTGCTAAAATATCCCATGCCAAACTGGGACTAGGCAATTGTAGTGTGGTTTTCGGTGAGGTCACTGGCTGCACTATCATTAGTTCTAGTGCAACTTTGTTGGATGATCCTCCTTTTGCCGAGTCACAAGTATGGGATCAAGGAAAACTGGTCATTCCTCTTGAGCCTCCTTGGATGCTTTAACAAAGGTTCATTGTTGCTCTTTGAAATGTAGCTCGAACAGTAGGGTGGAGCGTTTTGCCTGATCCTATCTGTACTGTTGCTGTTTGGGTGTCTACTATCATTGTATAGACCATATTTGGAATTGGATTGTTCCTATTCTTTTTGCATTTATCATATTCACGAGCCTCCTTGCAATTTCAAAGGATATGGACAAATTCTCCACAGAATTGACATCGTGGTGGGGGTAGGACCGTACTGCTACCTACTTGTCCTTAGTTCCATCACGGTTGATTGGAATTCCCTCTCAACGGTACTCTGTAATTGATATAAGTTGAAAATGCTGTATTTCATAAGTGGGGTAGTACATAACTTGTGACTGGTTCTCCCTTCTCTTGAATCATGGCATTGATGACAAGTCTATTCTGCATTTTTGCATTATACAACCACGACTCTGTAGAGTAATTGGCACCATCACATATAACACAATAGATTTGGTTAAGTGCATATTTGGATGCCACATGGCTAGGATTTTTACATTTTGTACAATAAACTTGCTTTAGGGGATGCTCACTTTTACTTTTATCAGAATTCAATCATTCCAAATCTTCTGTAAATCCTCCAACTTTATGCTCCAATTGCAACACCATTGCAAAAACTGCATCTAATGTCATGCCATCGAAATATCAGATGATCATGATCTGTCTTAACTGAGGGTTTAAGCCATTAACAAATCATTGAGTAATAACATCATCAAGGAGATTTGCATTGGCCTGTGGCAACTACCATAAATGTGTGCGAAAAAATGTGGCATAATCATGTACACTATGATGCATTTTCTACTTGTTATTACCCACATGTGTGATTGCCCTTGTTGAGCAATAGATAATTTCTTAGGCACCCAAATTTGTACCTTAGTGTGGTCGGCCTTCCTTGATTGCTTTGGTACCCAAATTTCGAGTGCTCGTTGAGATAGATATCTTTGTTGTTCTGCTACTTGCTGTCTTGGCTTTCTCCGCTGCTTCTTCGGTACCGGCATGACCACTATACATGTCAGAGAAATGAAAAAAGTGATATGTGTCATCCTGGATCATCACATGTTGAGCTTGATATCGCAACACTCCCCCTCAAGCTCAACGCCATGTCCTCTAATCCAAGCATCTTCCGAAATGTTTTCAACTTCTCTGCTCCAAGTGCTTCTGTGAAAATATCAGGAACCTGCTCATCTATTCTCACATAAACAAGATCAATATCACCTGCTAAAACCTTCTCTCTGATAAAGTGATAATGTACCTGGATATGCTTTGTTCTAACATGAAAAAGAGGGTTCCATGCGAACTGTATGCTGCTAAGATTATCACAATAGATGGTGATAGGCTTTTGCACTTCCACACCTAAATCTTCAAGTAGCATTTCTAGCCATGATGCCTCACATGCTACCATTCACCTCCATACTCAGCCTTTGTAATTGACAAAGCAACAGTAGGTTGCTTCTTGCTGCTCCATGTAACAGCAACACTCCCAAGTGAGAATAGCAATCCACTAGTAGATCTTCTATCTAGAATGCTACCAGCCCAATCTGCATCAGTGTATCCATGAACCTACAAATCTACACTAGCCTCATAAAACAATGCATAATCCAAAGTAGCACTCACATAACATAAAGTGCGCCTCAGAGCATCCAAATGTGGCTTCATGGGAACCTGCATAAATTGACTTTCAAGTCCAACAGTGTAGCTTAGATCATGCCTCGTAATTGTGAGATATATCAAACTTCCCACAATTTTCCTATACATAGTGTTAGAGGGCCGCCGAATCAGGACGGAAGAACCCGGACAGGTGCCTTAAATGTAAAAGTGCTGGACGACCGCCGAACAAGGACAAGAGTACGAGGACAGGGAGTTTAAATGAAAAAGAGAATCTTTCAGGGAACGCGCAGGTAACTGCAGAAGAGCGCACCCTTGTAAAAAATCCCCTATTTAAGGCAATGAAAAGAAAGAGCAGGCAATCCCTGTTTTTGCGGGAATTGTAGCGTGTTGTCTGATTAAGTCTCACGGAGATTGCTATCACGTCTTGTGTGCGCGTATATGTTGTTGAAAGGATAAGTTCTGCTTGATCTGTTCCGTCTGTAGTCCTACTAGTTGATTACCCTCACCATAATACGGAATGACGAATTAGTTGTATTGTGTGGCGAAGCTGTGCGGTGATGGTTAAGTATGATTCTGAGTGTGAACAAGCATGACATGTTATTTGTTAGTTCTTCTGGGAAGTAAGTAGCACGAAGAGTAATCACGAATTAATTGTTTGTAGCATCCTTGTGAGCGATTGAAGTTGTTACTACACCATATATTTGCTGTTTACCTCGACTTCGGAAGATTAGTAGTTGTAACGGTCTGAGTATGAGTAGAACAGTGGCGGTGTATGTTTGTTGAGGAGATTAACTGTTCGAATCCACGTGACTTTAAGGCATACGATCTAATTGGCATACCTACCTACTTTGAAGAAGTATGCAGTAGGTAATTTTGTTATTGAAGTATCTTTTGCGTGTAGAGTACGTAATCGGCCGACTACCCTCAGTCCTGTAGTTCTAATTCCAATGCACTGAACAGACTTCCGTTGTTCAGGGACGGATACTGAGCTAAGGACGGAACGACCGTAAGATTGTGTGTTAAATTGGGAAAATAGTACAGGGCCTCTGTCTAACAGACCCCTACCACTCCCAAGAACCCACGTGGCTAAGAGAGGGATTGCGGTTAGAAGTGTTTGGAACCGATCGAACGTGAAGTATCTGAATCGAAGTAGAGTAACGCTTAAACCCATAAATCAGTATCAGTTTAATCCATAAACGAGTAGCAGTCTAACATTTAACAATAGTAGCATTTCCAATGCTTCACCTAATGTAGTATCTAACTTCAAATTTTGATCTAATGGCATAGAAATCAGCTTACAATCAGCCATAACATACTTTTACAGCATATTCAAGGCATATTGCCTTTGCGACATCCATATACCTGTTTTTGTATGTATAAACTCAATGCCCAAGAAATAGCGCAACACACCAAGATCTTTCATGTCAAATTTATGCATAAGAAGTTGCTTTACCTCTTTGATGCTTTCTTCATTATCACCACCTACAATCAAGTCATCAACGTAGATAGCCACAATTGTGATGCAATCATTACCCTTCCTTGCATATAGTGAATGATCTGCATCACACATAGGAAATCCAATGGCGTTCAAGTAATCAACAATCCTTGCATGACATGCACGAGGTGCTTGCTTCAGCCCATACAAAGCCTTTTGCAATCTGCAAACAGATTCAAGATGCTTTAAATTCTCATATCCTTATGGCTAGTCCATGTATACTTCTTCCTATAACTCACCATGTAGAAAAGCGTTCTTCACATCCATCTGATGCAATGTCCATCCTTTTGCTATAGCTAATGCAACAAGTGTTCTGACAGTAGACATTTTAGCTACAGGGCTAAATGTTTCCTCATAATCAATGCCATAAGTTTGTGCATATCCTTTTTCTACCAAACATGCTTTATACCTGGTTATGCTACCATCAGCATTGTGCTTTACCTTGTAAACCCACTTGCAGCCTATGGGTTTCTTTCCTTGTGGCAATGGAATCGGCTTCCATGTATCATTTCCATAAAGTGCAGCCATCTCCTCATCCATTGTTTTTTTCCAATCTGCATTTCCAATTGCATCTTCAAAACAAGAAGGTTCAACATCTTGTATTACCTTTGTCATGTAGGCACACTGACGAGCCATGTAACTATCATATGTCAATTGTTGCACTGAATTCCATATCCTCCTATATCTTCTTGGTCCTAGGTCACTTCTCCTTGTATCATCTACATGTGCCTTTCTTACTCTTGGAGTCTTCACAGAGGGCAATCCAAGTTCCTCATCAAGACTCTTTTCTGAACCGCTTGAATCTCCATCAATGTCTTCAAAACTTGAACATGTTTTATGACCAGCAGAAAGCTTTTCTTTACCGTTCTTGGATGTATTTGATGAATTTGCTAAAATAAAATTTCCATGCAATCTTCCACTCCATGGATTTGAGTTGGAACTATTGCTTGGTGATGCATCCGGTTCACTCAAAGCTTGAGATTATGCACTTGATTTTTCAGCATTTTCTTTGTCCTTTGGTTCAAGATTCAGTCCTTCTTTGGCATCTGCATAGAAGCTTGACATTTCATCAAATACCACATCTTTGCTCACCTTCACCTATCGTGTGAGTGGGTTATAACATTTATATCCCTTTTGCTCAAGGGAGTATCCAATGAAGACACACTTTTCTGCTTTTGGATCAAGCTTCATCGTCAATTCATTTGGAACATGTACATAATGCAATACAACAAAAAACTTTCAGATGTGATAAGTTTTGCTTTTTACCTGTAAAATTCTCTTCAGGTGTAACTTGATGTACAACTCTAGTCAGAGTTCTGTTCATGATGTATACAGTAGTATGAACAGCTTCTGCCCAATAACAATGAGGCATGTTCTTCTCAGCCATCAAGGCTCTTGCTATTTTTGCAATATGTCTATTTTTACATTCAGCAACGCCATTGTGTTCTGGTGTGTACCTGCATGAAAACTGACATCGAATTCCATGACTTTTTAGAAAATTGCTAGACTCATTTGACATGTATTCACCTCTTCCATCAGACCTTAATGTCTGAATATACTTCCCTGTCTGCTTTTCCATCATAGCCTTAAAATTTTGGAAGTGAGTGAACACCTCACTTTCATGAAATATACCCATACTTTTCGTGTATGGTCATCAATGAAAGTATTATAAAACCTACAATCGCCCATAGATGTGGTCTTTGTAGGACCCCAAACATATGTATGTACTATTTCTAGCACATTCTCGTTGACATGCTTGTCATGCAAAAATGATGATCTTGACTGTTTACCAAATTGACATGCTGGACATACCTTTTGCATTTTTGCAACCTTGAAATTTGGTAGTCCATTGACAATGTCCTTTGATTGCATGAATTTTAGCCTTTGTAGATTTGGATGTCCAATTTGTTTGTGCTAGATCTCTATATCAGTAATAACTCCTACACCTTTTGCAAACATGACTGCATTCATTTCAAGAATTTTCACATTTAAGGTGAACATCCTACCCACTTTGTTTCCTTTGGCAATCAATCGTCCACCCTGTTTGTACTCTTCTACATATAAGCCATCAACATTGAACCTAACTTGTAATCCTTCGTCAACCGTTTGTCCAACAGAAACCAGATTCTTTGTTATATTTGGAACATGCAGCACATCAGCAAGATGTTTTACCTTTCCGTCCTCCATAGACAGTGCTATATTTCTTGTGTGCTCGATAGGATGTGATGTGTCATCACCTGTTTTAACATATCTAGGAACTAGCAATTTTTGTGAACTACTAAACCATTCTCCATGACTGTTCATGTGATTTGAAGCACCTGAATCAACATACCAGACATTATCATTTGATTTTGAAACCTCAGCAGACATCGTGTTCATCATATGATGTTGAACCATGAACAACTTCTCAAAATCATCTCCACTTGTGGATTCATAGTTATTCTGCTCCCTTCTATTATTTTGATTCTTCAACTTGCAATCACGTTCAAAATATCCAGGTTTACCATGATTCCAGCATCCTTTACTATCATTACCTGAGTCATTTCTTTGGAAATTTCTGCGACGTCTTTGGCTCCCCTTGCCTCGAAACTGTCCTCTTCCTCCTGCATGATTCTGTTGTTGATTTTGGTCTTGGTTATTGTGTCCTCTTCCACTTTCGAATCCTCTACCTCTACCTCTTCCTCTGCCAGAGTAGAATACCTGCTAAAAACTAGGTTTTCCTTGGATTTTGAATCCTCACCAATATTCTTTTCTTCAATAATCAGCATGGACACCAAATCAGAAAAATTTGGAATATTTTCCCTAGTTTGTATAGAAGTTCTGAACTACTTATATGCAGCTCCTAAACCACGAAGGCACACTTCCACCTTATCATCATCATCTACATTCACTCCAATAGATGCAAATGACTCACATATGCTTTTGATTTTCAGGGTGTAGTCACTTATTGACATGCTCTTCTTCTCCAATGTATGCAGCACATTCTTGAGTTTCAATTTTCGTGCCTTTGTATTGGTCTCATACAATGTGACCAAACTGTTCCAAGCCTCTTTTGGAGTCTTAGCATCTTGTATGTGTCCAATCATGCTATCTTGTATGCTAAAAGATATCCAGTACATTACCTTTCGTGCTCCTTGATTCCATTCCTCATATGCTCTTAACTGATTTGCAGTCCGGTTCCTTTCTGGTAACTACGGAGCATTTTTGTTGTCTCCTTCGATGTACTTCCAGTAGCCCAGTAGCCCTTTCCCATCAGGAAATTCATTATCCTAAATCTCCAAGCATGGAAGTTGTTCTTGTCTAGCTTATCGCTCATAAGCTGACTCACTCCATCCGCATTTGCCATTTGTGTAGAAATTCTCAACACTGCAAAACACTACAAGCAACACTTCTGCTTGAACACTCTTGCACTATGATGTGATAGTTCGATCTCAGAAAAACAAAGTTTTCGTGTATCAACAGTACACGAAATCGTTTGAAATTCTGGATTTGGAATATATGAGTGTTGCGAAACACAATGCAAGTATAGTTTCCAAAACTGACCTTATTTTTCTATGGGCCCCACCTTGTGAGCTTGAAACGAAGGTCGAGATGTCTTCTACCTTCATGCCAATTTTAGTAGCAAATGGAGGTCATTTGTGAATCACGTTTTCTCCATGCCTTGCCGTGTACTCTTCACTATCACCTCTCCACGAGCTCTCTACAGCCATGTTGGGTCTGATACCATGTCACGACGAAGGAGATAAGAAAGAGAGCTCACACACACACTCTCACTCTCAAGGAGGAGAAGCACACACATAGATTGAGGCAAAGAAGAATGATCATCTTCTTCTTCTATTACATAAAAAGAAATGTACAAGGATGACCTAAAATACAAGAATACAACTACTGCAATATATAAAGACCAATACATAAGGAGAAACCTAATGTTCGCGAATGAGTGAGCTGGCAAGAAACAAATGTGCCATCACTCTTGGTAGATAAATCTAATAAAGCTCAATGAAGTGTCCCTGACATATACTGGCGTGACCACTATACATGTAAGAGAAATGAAAAAAATGATACGTGTTATCTTGGATCATCACATGTTGAGCTTGATATCTCAACATTTTGGTCTCTACACATGTTCAGTAAAATGAATAGTGGTCTCAACCTGCTAGCAATTAGATAAATTCCTATTGGGAGTATCTAATTAACATAGATAGCTACCAATCATGAGTTATTTCAATAGAAAAGATCAACTGTACACTGAGAATGATGCTTAGCAAGATGAAGGACTATTCCCACACTTTTGGGGTGCTATAGTATGCTCACGAGTGAGGCGAAATGTGAAGATATCTTGCGATTGAGAAAAGCAATGCCAATGAAACTTTGTAGCTACAAAATAGATAGTGTGCTAAATCTATAGCACTTCAAATCACATCAAATGATCAACTATGCACTGAGAAAAAGCTTTGAGACGTTCATTGTTATGAGATGATCATATCAGAGAAGTGATGTAGAGATATGAATCACATAGAATTACAAAGACGTTGGCAATGCATAATTGCACAATGTAAGGGTAGTGAAGTGGCTATAGAATGAGATCACTAATCACACAAATCCATCTTAATTGATCTCACTATTCGGGCTCTTTTACACGCGATTTTCTAGCCCACTTTTATAGTCAAAGTTGGAGCCAAGCTTTGAATTCAAATTCAAATTCTCACCATAAAGTGAGTTCTAGACTTTAGGCTTTATTCTCTCATCTATTTTCCATCAAGAATTCGATATTTGATTCCTCCTAACTCCACTTGGGGTTAGTGCAATTATCATATGCACTTTTACAAGGATAAAAAGTAATTGACTTTTACAAGGGAATAGTCATATGTGACTATATGAGATACATGCTAATTGTCCAAGTATGTAGGCTTGGACCCATTTGCACCAAAAAATCCCCCTCAAGCCTAACACGCTTGGTCTTCATTCCTCCTTGATTTCCTACAAGCCAGACATCATCTTGAACCTGTTCATCTTAGTTCCATCCAAAGATTTTGCGAGCATATCTGCAGATTGCAAATTGGTTGATACATAGGAAAATTGGATGTCCTTCCTGAGTAGTTTCTCTCTTACATAATGATAGTGTACTTCAATATGCTTAGTCCTTGCATGATATACAGGATTACCAGCCAAATGAAGTGAGCTAGTGTTATCTCCAAAAATCATTAGAGTATAGGAATGTAATCCCAAATCTGTGTAGAGTAGCTTGAGCCACATAGCCTCCTGTGTTGGATTTGCTAAGCCTCTATATTCTGCTTCTATTGATGACAATGCCACAATTTGTTGTTTCTTTGATGACCATGGTATTAGCTTTAATCCTACAAAAGATAAGTAGTCAGAAGTGATCCTCCTACCATCCTTGGAGCCAACCCAATCTGCATCAGAATACATCTTGATATCCAAATTAGAAGTGAATGGATAAAAAAAACCTTCATTTATTGTACCATTTAAATATTTTAAGATCCTCTTAGCAGCTTCCAAGTGAGGCTTTCTTGGTGTATGCATAAATTGGCTTAATGTACTTACTCCATAACATATCTCCACTCTTGTTAAGGTTGCATAATCGAGACTCCCAACAAGCCTTTGATAACTTGTAATGTCTTCACGTGGTTGTCTCTCATGAGAACTAAGCTTGTGAGTGAGTTCCATCGGTGTGCCTGCACTTTTAGTATTCTCCATCTTGAATTTAACCAACATATCATGAATGTACTTCCTCTCAGTAATAAAGACAACAAATTTGTATATACAAGTTCTAATCCAAGAAAGCATGTTAACAAACCAAGGTCACTGATCTTAAACTCTTCCATCATCTAAGATTTGATTTGCTTGATGCCATTGGCATCATTCCCTGTAATGATAATGTCATTATCATAGACACATAAGTAAATAACCTCTGAGTTAGTCTTCTTTATGAAAAAAGAAGAATATGCTTTGCTAGCAACAAATCCTTGATCCTACAAATATGTGACAAGCCTATGGTTCCAAGCTCTAGGAGCTTGCTTCAAACCATATAGTGTTTTCCTTAGTTTGCATACATACTCTGTTCCTTTTGTTCATACCCCGGTGGTTGCGCCATCTAAACTTCTTCTTAGATCCATCTATTTAAGAATGCATTTTTAACATCTAACTGATACATGTTCCATTTTTTTGAAGCAAAAACACTTACTAGAACCCTCATTGTTGGCATTTTAGCCACAAGTGAGAAGGTCTCCTCATAATCCACTCCATGGTTTTGAGCAAACCCTTTTGCTCCTAGACTTGCTTTATACCTATTAATTGAACCATCTGAGATCTTCTTGACTTTATAAATCTACTTGGATCCTATTACCTTCATGCTTGGTTTCTTGGGAACCAAATCCCAAGTGTTGTTCTCCTGAAGTGCTTCAATTTTTCCTGTGATTGGTTAGGCCACAAATATTGCAAGGTGAATTGTTGTATGATCTCCCCCTGCCTTGCTTTCCTCCTTTGCCCTTCCTCTAGTACCTCTTCCTCTTCCTCTGAAGTTCACTTGAGAGGTACTGGCCTCTTCTTCATTCTTTTTACCTTTGCCTTTATCTTTACTTTTATTTCTATCTGTGTAAAGGACAAAAGGTTAATTACCTCTAGAGTTGTCTCCATTCTTGATGAGCTTTGTCTCATGTGTGAAGAGTTTCCCCATCAAGGTGTTGAGGCCAGGTATTTGCATATCCATGTATAGGTCCATTGCTGTGGTGAAGGACTCCCACTTATCATCAGCTTTGATGCCATTTATGATCTTCCTTACTATCGGATCCTCTTCTATCTCTTTTCCAATGCTCCCAAGTTGGTCAGCTACATCCTTCATCTTGGTTACATAGTCAAATACACTTTGCTTTGGTTGCTTCTTCAAGGTTGTGAACTCCATCCATAGCTGGTTCTTCCTAGCCCTTGTATTTGATAAGAGGTAATAGAAATGAGATATTGAGTTAAAAGTATACAAGACCTCACTAGAGCATTGTTAGGCTGCTAGGATGTAATGGTAATTATCGGAACATGTAATTAGAAAAGACGCACATCAAAAGGATGTAGCGTAATGCTTGTACCTTTTTGCATAATGAAAAAAAGCGCAGAAGCAGAGGCACATGGAGCAAGACGCCAGACTGTGGGTCTCTGCGGTGCACCAGTGGAATGCTTCATAGCAAGTTTGATTTAAATTGGTCAATTGAATTCCTACTATTTTGTGTGTTTAGCCATTTCGGTGATCTTGTCTGTATTATACTTTATTGATAAAGATATGAATCTAACTATGGTTACATGTAATTTGCCAGTGAAGAATCAGTATTATTTTGCACTAATGAATGTCGTAACTTTATCGTGGTGGTGTAATAAATACACATTTAGGAAGTCTGGTGGTGAAGTTGTTAACTGCAAGTCTCTTGGTGGAGAGTCATAGTAAGGTGACAAGTAAACTTTGTGTAATGAATGTTTTGCTTTGGGAAAATAATCATAGGGCCTTTGTAATACAGACCCATATCCATCCCAAGAACCTTGTAATTGGTTGATTCTTGAAAGCCGTTAACACTAGCATCGGCCATGGGGTGTGGATTAGCTAGTCTGAGGGTAGATTAAGGTGGGATGAAAGAAAAAGTTCTATGATATATGCATGTAACGCGTTCCGGTGAATTTTATCCAAAGTACCAAAGTGATCGACATCTCTGGAAGGTTGCTAGCATGCTAGGAACACCCTCTCGTGGTAGTGGTGAAGGACAATTATCTGCAGGAGAGTGTGATACACGGACCAGTGGAGTGGCACCACAGTATTTTCTTGTTCAAGGCTTACAGAGTATACTAGAGTTACAACATGTTTAATCTGTTGAAAGTGTCATGAGTGGATAGGCGCTGATTTTGGTGATAGCCTGGTGAATTCTAGTGGCAACCCAACTTTTAGTTCTAATTCTGGTGGTACTAGTACATTTATGGGTGGAAGTTCTAGTGAAAAGTCCATTTCAGTAATAAAATACGAGGAATGGCGGTCGAATTCAGATGTGTGTGATGGAACCAGATACAATATGATCGGAGATTTCCCAAAGCGACTACTCGATATAACATCCATTAGAATCAACCTATTCAAGTAATTCCAAATTGATACTTCCTCTTCATTTTGATGACATGAGTAGTACGCAACAACAACATCATCAACAACAACAACAACAACAACAACAACAACAACAACAATAGCAACAACAACAACAACAACAACAGGTCATACACCCATGATCGACACCTATCGGAGTCACATATACTAAATTTGGTCGATTTCTAGGTGCTGATCATGATACTCATGTCCATACTTTCGAAATGAATTATGCTGTACTAAATTATCCAGTGGATCCGGCATATAAGGCTATGGTGTTTCAATCCACTCTTGTTAATGAAGATACTCGTTGGTTAACCGAATATGATATTAATCATTTTGGTCAATACGAAGATGTTAAGAATGCCTTCTTACAATGTTTTTGATTAAAGAAAAATGTGGCAGAAATCTTTGATTACTTACAAAACAATAGACAAAAACCTTATGAGAGTGTGTAAGAGTATGCAACTTTATTTCGTACTCATTTACAGCAGCTGCCTCAAACCCCCAACTCAAACAAGTTATGATTATTCGATGTGTGGGAGGTATGACTTTGGATGCAATCATTGCTATGGCATTACAGTTGGAACATAAGGTTGGTGGTTTTACCGAAGACCTGGATTGGTTAAAAGCCTCCAAGAGTATGAACGATGATCCATTGAATCAAGTATATTGCACCAAATGTAAGAATCCGGGGCATACTACTTCAGCCTCTGCACTAAATCAAATGTATTGTGATACTTGTAATACGACGAGTCATTCTATCAAAACTTGCCCATATAATGCAAAAGTACAGACCAGACTGACGGTAAATGCCATAATACAGGAGCAGGGACAAACGTCCGCCTACTACATACCACCCCATTCGAGAAATACATCTTATCAAACTTACAAGAATTACAGAGGACCACGACCAAACAATTTTGGATAGCCTCCTTGGAATTCGGGACAAACCGGTGAGAGTGCATCTCTCCCACCACCAAGATGCCATTTTTGTGGAGAAATTGGACATATTCGTAGATATTGTAAAGAAGCATCCAAATATGATAAGCGAAGAAAAGAACGATAGCATCCAATGGAAAATAGGGTATACATTTCAACGGTAGATGCACAAGTGATAGCAGTTCAAACATGGTCTGGTAAGAAGTTGCACCCAACGACTAAGATTTTTGAACCGGGAATTCGAGAACAACAGTGGATGTTTACTAAAGCAACCATGTGGTCAAGTCAAGGACCAATTATCTTTCTCGATCTGGTACCAGTGGTCCAGCAGATAGTATAGAATACCCCACCGAAAGAGATGGATCCGGTCCAGATACGGATGGAGGACACACCAGACCTGATATCTGATACACAAAATTTTGATTCTATGTGGAATATTTTATCAAAACCATCTATTACCATCCCGCTAGGGCAACTTCTATGATTGGTCCCTGGTATTCGACAACAATTTTAGCAACAAATTAGTCCAAGATCTTCGTGCACACCTTCTATAGCAACCATCAGCCCAAAAACTAACTCTACAGTGAATCATGTTGTTCCTTTAATCATGGTATGATATAAAAACCACAAAATTTCACAAGTATTAATTGATGGAGGCTTAGGGGTTAATATCACTATAGCCGCACTTTGTAAGAAGTTGGGATGGACTCAAATCGAGCCCGTCTAGTTCTTTGTCAGAATGGCTGATCAATCTCGGTTACACCTAGTGGGCTTGGTGCATGATATACCCATTACCCTATAGCGAGCGGTGTTCAAAATGACTTTTGTTATTTTAGAATTACCCGAATCTAGCTTAGTTTATAGCTTGTTATTCAAAAGGCCCTTGTTGAAGCAGACAAAAGTGTTACAGGATTGGTCTACACATGAACTTATTTTTAAAAGTAATCACTGGAAATATGTTGTACCCTTGGATGATATGAGGCCTTACGACTTTCATGCATGACCTTATGTGGTAGAACCTGTGCATATGTCGGATGGTCTTTTGGATGAAGAAGAAGAAGCTTTTCTAAATGCTAAGTAGGATTTGTTAGCATTGGGTACAATTGATTTACAAACCATAATGGATAATTGGTCTCCGACCGCTTGTACAGTAGTCCCTCTCACCGAAGAAGTGGAACCTGTTACAGATCATGTTACGATACCACTGATCTTCAGCACTTACTCCCCCCACCTGAGAATATCTCCATGCCCTGATAGTTTTATGTACCGGAAGATCAATTAATCACTTGCAATTTGAGTGATGAGGTTAGCCTGCACCCGGTTAAAATTAAGGTTGAATTACCTGAATATTTTCAAGATGATTTATTACAGTTGCTGAAGGAATTTGTTGATGTATTTGCTTGGGACTATCGCGATATGAAGGGATTGGATCATCGCATCTACCATCACCATGTGCTGCTCAGAGCGGATGCTTGGCCAATTAAATAACAGAGCTACAGAATGAATCCTAATTATGTTGCGCAAGCGAAAGCTGAATTGGACCGGCTGTTGAAGGTGGGTTTCATTGTTCCCATTGAGCATGCCGAACAAATCTCTCCTATTCTCATTGTCCGCAAGAAAAACAAACAATTACGAATTTGTGTTGATTACCAGAAGCTGAATGCGATGACGGTACCCGATCCATTTCCACTTCCTTTCTTGGATACTATGCTAGATGATGTTACAAGATGGAAAATGTACTCTTTTTTGGATGGTTATAGCGGATATAATCAGGTGTGAATGGCTGAAAAGGATATTCCCAAGACCACGTTATTACAAATTGGGGAGTTGCGTTCAATCCCTAAATCTGCTATAGGGTAACTCTTGTCTAGGTTTGCATGATGGAGATTTTTAATCTCCAAAAGAACAAGTTATTCTTGATGTTAGAGCACCTCTATATCAAGAACAACTCAAAACCCCAACCAATTTTGGATAATGCTAGATTATCAATCTTTGCACTAACTGTGAAGAGAGTGACTATTCAGAAAAGTTTACTACACTTAATTCACTCATTGAGTGATCAAATGTGTAACGTTTTCAATGAAACTTTGTATTAGCTGTTTGTTAGTATTTGTGCACCTTCTCCAAGTTAAAGTTTCTCAAAAGGTTTAGTAAATCTTGAGATTTACTCCAAAAAATTCACCTATTTCTAAAACTGTACTTCTGTAGAGTTGACTTTGACACCTACAACTTCTAATGCATGGTTCTCTTAAAGTAAAAGTCGTTTATTAAAATGCTTTTAGCCATAGGTAGCTTACCTTCCAACTTAAAGAATGAGGGCTTGCTTGCTCAAAACTTTACACTGTGGAAGGAGAACTGACCAAAACATTATTATCGAATTTGTGCCTATTACAATCTTCTCTTCTTAACATTTACACATGTAAATGTTCCTACTCTCAATTCTCTCAACCTAATCACAATTAGGATCTAGCAATTTGTACAAAGGTCACTCAACTATAGACTTAGATGTGTACAAAAGCATTTTACAAAATGATAAACACAAAAGGAGCACTAAGCAAAATATCGGGCACAATTTTTCTTCTATTCAGGAAAATATTACATCTTATTTATGATCAATATTCTCACCACTTCGAAAGTGTCTAATGACTCTTACAACTTGTCTTTCATCATCTCTCTTACATGCCCTGACTTTCTACTTGTATATATAGGCATATATGTACAAAATCTTAACCATGACAAAGGTATAAGTGAGTTAATTACAAGTCTAGTGTACATGTTTATACAAGACTTCATTCTCTGATCATGCACTAACTTCAAGCTTCATATATTGGTCTTTGCTTCATCCTTTGAATTGAAACCTTTGTCCAAAACATCAATTGATGGTTGTCCTGCACCAACAACTCTCCCTCAATCATCAATTGTTTTTTTTCCATCTTCTTTATACCTGCCATGTCTTTGAATCTCTGTAGCTTTGGTCCATCCAAGCTTTTGGTTAGCATGTTTGCAATATGATCCTTCGTTGAAGTGTGTATGACTTCAATCTCCTTATCAATCACCTTCTCTAAAGAAGTGATACTTAATCTCAATGTGTTTAGTCATGGCATGAAAAACAGGGTTAGCAGCTAGATACAGTGAACTCATATTATATCCATGAATAGTGAGTGTACTCTGAATGATGTCAAAACTCTTCATGAGAGTTTTCAACCATATGAACTCCTTTGCAGCTTCAACCATACCCTTATACTCTGCTTTTGTAGATAACAAAGCAACTGCATGCTGCTTCTTAGAACACCAAGAGATTAATTTATCCCCCACATAACATAAGTACCCATAGGTTGATCTCCTATCATCAAGATTACCTACCCAATTTGTATCACTATATATCTTGATGTTTGTAGCTCATGTGAAACCATATTACAAACCTTCTTTGAGTGTACCCTTAATTTATCTTAACACTCTTTGTCTTGCAACCCAATGTTCTTTCCTAGGGCAATGCATGAATTGAGACAACACTCCAACTCCATATGACAAATCAATCCTAGTTAATGTAGCATAGATTAGACTACCAACCAAAATTTGATATAATTTCATGTCCTTAAATTTTTCTCCTCCATATCTGCTCAATTTGTGATTCACCTCCATTGGAGTAGGTGCTACCCTGCAATCTTCCATTTTAAACTTGATTAACAAGTTCTTCAAATACCTTTCTTGAGTCACATATACTCCATGTTGATTATATGAGACCTCCACGCCCAAGAAATATGACAAGTCTCCCAAGTCACTAATCTTGAACTCTTTCTCCATTTGCTTCTTGAGACTTTGTATGCCCTTCTCATCTGTACTGTAAGAATTATATCATCAACATATATGCACATGTAAATGAACCCATCATCACTTGCTTTAACAAGTAAGCTACTATCTGCTTTAGACACTTGGAAACTAAGTTCCTTCAAGAACTTCACAAGTCTATAATTCCATGCCCTTGGGGCCTGCTTCAAACCATACAAAGCTCTCTTGAGCTTACATACATACTCTCGATACCTTTTATCTTTGAAACCTTTTGTTTGCTCCGTGAAAAAATCATATGAAATGTAACCATTTAGAAAAGCATTCTTCACATCTAATTGACATAGTTTCCAACCTTTACATGCAGCAATAGCTATGAGTGTCCTTATAGTTGTCATCTTTTCCACAGGACTATAAGCTTCATCATAATCTATACCATATGTTTGAGCATACCATTTCACAACAAGTCTAGCTTTATACCTAGACACACTTATCTGCATACCTCTTTGTCTTGCAGACCCATTTGCATCCAATGATCTTCTGACTATTTGGTTTAGGAACCAAATCCCATATCTCATTTTCCATCAATGCATCATACTCTTCCTGCATAGTTTTCTCTCAATTTTCCTTAGCTTTTGCCTCTTCATATGTAGAAGGGTCTTGTTCTGCTTTCAACATATAAGCATAATCTTTAGTGGTCAAAAATGAAGTATCATAACTATACCTTGTAGGTTGCCATTTATGCCATGATGACCTTCTAAGTTTTCCACTTCTTGAAGTTTTTGGTTCATCACATTCTGGATCAAACCTTGGCATGTTTTCAACTTCAACTTGTGCTTCATTGTTCTCTTCTTCATCAAATATTTGAACCTTTGATTTACCTTTCTTCTAGTTCAATGTTTCTTCAAGACCTGCATAAGTATTATTTGTACCTGAGTACCAAGTACTTTGTGTGAAGAGAGATGGTGGATGCAATCCAAAGATGAGTAGGTGCTGCTACAACCAGCTTCACACCAGCCAACTGAGACTTCAGAGTTGATTAGTAGACCCTTTGAGCTTCCTAAATCCACCAAAATATCAGCCAAGTACATTGGAACATGTATCCCAAAAGTTTAAGTTAAGACAGACTAGTTGCGAAATGACTAGCTCCCAAAACTTGCTATTTTTGGACATATACCTGCTGGAAAAATTGAACAATGCTCTCAACTTGGTAGGAATTAGATAAATTACTTTTGGGCATAGCAAATAGACTTAGCGAAATTCCCAATCCAAGTTAAAAAACTTTAAATGATGGACTGAGCAATGAGAACAAGATTCATCAATTTCTGGAACATGCCCACCATTCTCGGGACTCTCTAGAGATAGACTAGTGAGCAGTAAAATGTAGATATCTCCAAAATTGTAAATCCAATGGCCTTGAAAATGTACATGTAGAAAGAAGACAGGAAGAGCTATCCAATGCATGGTAAAACACTGAAAAATGTTGAGTAGAACTCAAGATATGACCTTCTGAAGTTATCACTCTGAGTGCTTCTCCCTTACATAATGGTAGTGGACTTCAATATGCTTGGTTCTAGCTGTTGGAGGATAAACACTCCTATGTGCACAACAAAAGCAAATGAACCCTCCTAGGATCCTGAAATTTTTCAGACATAGGCTCTGTATTTTCTGAGTTTCTCTGAGTATATGCAGAGACTGAAAATGAAATTTTGCAGGCATAAACTAGACTTTAAGAGCTTTCAAATGAGAGTAAAACCACTCCATTTGGATACTGGATGATGCCTCAACCAGCTGCAACAAAACAGACAACTTGATCTCTCCACAGAGTATGAGCTAACTAGACAGACACTGTTCTGGACATTTCTCTGCACATGTGTAGGCACTGAACCTGAGACTTATACCAGACAAAGTAGAACTTATAAGCTTTCCAACAAGACAAAAATCATTGCAAATGGATTCCGGATAAAGGAGAAACAACAATTACAAGACTGGGGGGTCTGCCAAAAACATCTAGATAGATAGAGTGTGTAAAAGTGAAATTTCTGCAAAATATGCAGAGAACAGCTAGTAGGGGGTGTGCTTAAGCAAGGGGGCAGCTTGGGCACGTATTTTCACGACTCTAAGTCATAATACAACTCATTAGAGGTTTTAAAGACCACCTACTAACCTCTTTAACCAATCAAAAACATATACATGTCAAAAGTGAGGTCCAATCACATCAAGAGGTGAGCTAAATCTTCTGTAATCAACTTCTTTCCATTATGGGCATAATTGGATGCCTCAAACTCGTGGAAATCAGCCTCCTTTGATTGTGGATGATGTGGAAGGTTCAATTTGGGGCATGTTCCCACACTCTTGAGCTTGAAAAACTTTCAACACTCCCCTCAAGCTCAAGTCTTTTCCTTTGTTGCTTCAGCCTATGTCTCTTATGTTGATAGCTTCCTTGAATCCTCCAAGCTTTGTACCTTCAAGAAACTTTGTCATCATGTCTGCAACCTGCATTTTAGTGTTCACATACCTTATATCTAGCTCTTTTGCCATCACCTTTTCTCTAACGAAGTGGTAATGAACCTCTATGTGCTTGCTCCTTGCATGAAACATGGGATTGTTAGCTAGATAGATGCTTGAAATGTTGTCTCCATAAAGAGGAAACTCCTCCACTTCCACTTCCAAGTCCTTAAGTATCTTCTTAAGCCATAATAGCTCACATGTAGCCAATGCTAAACCTCTGTACTCAGCCTCTGTGGATGAAAGAGCAACAGTGGGTTGCTTCTTAGAGCTCCAAGAGATCACTTTTGTACCTATCATGAAAACATAACCTGATGTACTCCTTCGATCATCCTTGCTACCTGCCCAATCAGCATCACTATATCCTTTGACACTTAGATCAGCATCATATGAGTAAAATAGACCTTGGTTGATGGTGTGCTTGATGTAACGAAGCACCTTTCTTGCCGCCATAAGATGATCATGAGTAGGTGAATGCAAAAATTGAGAGAGAACACCTACTACATATGCAAGATCAGGTCTAGTGAATGTAGCATAAATTAATGAACCAATTATGCTTCTATATAGTGTAATATCTTGTATAGCCTCTCCTTGACCTGCAACCAACTTTGTATTGGGCTCCATGGGCTGAGAAAGTGGCTTACAACCACTCATACCAAACCTGTATAGCACATCCAACAAGTATTTTCTTTGAATCAAGAAGATGCCATTGTGTGCATAGATTACCTCTATTCCCAAGAAGTACTTTAGTGTTCCAAGATCAGATATCTTGAACTCCTTCCCTAGCTTTGATTTGATATCTTTAATACCTGCAATATCACTTCCTGTGATGATCAAATCGTCCACATAGATGCATATGTATACCATCTTGTCTCCTTGCTTCTTCATGTAAAGTGATGGATCTGCAACACTTTCTTTATATCCACAACTTGATAAATAATCCACTAACCTCTGATTCCAGGCCCTTGGGGCTTGCTTTAGTCCATATAGTGCTTTCCTTAGCTTGCAAACATGATTTGGGTACCTCATACTAGCAAATCCTTGAGGTTGGCTCATGTAGACTACTTCTTCAAGCTCTCCATTGAGGAAGGCATTCTTCACATCCAACTGATATAAGCTCCATTTCCTTGATGTGGCCACTGCAATCAAAGTCCTAATTGTTGGCATCTTGGCTACGGGGCTGAAAGTTTCATCATAATCTATCCCGTAGCTTTGGGAGAAGCCTTTCGCCACCAACCTTGCTTTGTACCTAGCAATGGAACCATCTGAATTTCTTTTAATTTTGTAAACCCACTTATTACCTATCACCTTCATGCCTTCTTGAGCTGGTACCAAGCTCCAAGTATGGTTCTCATCAAGTGCTTTGAGCTCTTCCTTCATTGCCTCTTGCCATTCCTTGCAATCCTTAGCTTCTTCATAACTAGTTGGTTCCTTGTCCTTGATTACCTGAGTCATGTATGCATAATGCTTTGCAATGAAATTATCATATGTTAACCTTTGTACTGGATATCTTACTCTTGAAGACCTTCTTTCACTTCCTTTGGGTGTGGTTGCCATCTTCTTTCTTTGTTTTGCCACTCCTGGAGTTTGAATTTCTTCTATCTCTTCATCTTCCAACATGCTCTCGTCCACATAGCTTCCTTCTTCAACTGAAATCTTCTCTTTGCCTTTGACTTTGCTTTCTTCAGAGCTGGTCTCTCTTTCCCTAAGCCTTCCACTCCATGGTGAGGGTGTCCTTGTGTTGCATGAGTTGCTTGGACCACTCAAATCCATGCTTTCTTGAACTCTATCATCATTCTTCAAATCTGTCTCACCTATGTCTTTAACCTGCAATGGACTTGTGCATGCATACCAAGGCTTCAACTCATCAAAGACAACATCCCTACTTACCTTCAGCTCCTTGGTGATGGGATTATAGCATTTATACCCCTTTTGTTCCATAGAATATCCCAAAAAAATACACCTTTCAGATTTGGCATCTAACTTTGACCTCAACTCTTGAGGTACATGTACATAGCATATACAACCAAAGATTCTAAGATGTGAAATGCAAGGTTTTCTTCCACTCCATGCTTCCTCGGGGGTTAGATGATGTATACCTGATGTAGGACATCTATTCATGATGTATGTGGCTATATATGTAGCCTCTCCCCAATAACAATGCGGCATATTCATTTCGTTGAGCATACACCTTGCTACCTCTGCTATGTGTCTGTTCTTTCTCTCTGCTACCCCATTTTGTTGAGGGGTATACCTGCATGTAAATTGTCTTTTGATGCCATTGACCTGCAAAAATTCAGAAAATTCATGGGAGAAGTACTCTCCCCCTCCATCGGATCTCAAAGTTTTGATAAACTTGCCAGATTCCTTCTCCACTTGTGCTTTGAATTTCTTGAAGTAGTGGAACACATCTGATTTGTTTCTAATGCAATACAACCACACTTTCCTTGAAAAGTCATCAATGAAGGTTACAAAATACCTATTTCCAGCAAGGGATGCTTCTCTTGTTGGACCCTAAACATCCGTGTGAATGAGGTCTAAAACATTTGCACTTACATAGGTACTCTTCTTGAAGGGCAGCCTTGATTGTTTTCCTTGTTGGCAAGCTACACAAATTTCATGCAACATTTTAGATGTAAAATTTGGTAGGCCTCTTACCAAGCTCCTCCTTTGCATGTCCTTGAGCTTTTGTAGGTTGATGTGACCTATCCGTTTATGCCATAGATCCAAATCTGCTATCCTCTTGTCTCCATATGTGACATACATTGAATGGTGTGGCTGATTTATGTCCATTGTGAACATTCTCCCTTGCTTTTTTCCTTTTGCTATGAGCTTGAAACCTGCCCTTGGATCCTCAACAAAACATCCTCTTTCATTGAACCTAACTTGATAGCCTTTTTCTACCATTTGGCCTACCGAAATCAAGTTTTTGGTAATAGTAGGGACATGTAATACCTCTGATAAGCACTTTGCTCTTTGATTTCCTTCCAAACTGATATCTCCCACATGTTGAATGATATGCTCTGAGTTATCACCTATTTCCACATGCCCTTGATGCTTTGGGACCTGCAAATTACTAAAAAACTCCTTTCGACATGACATATGATTGCTACATCCACTGTCTACATACCATACATCTTCACTAGCTTGAGTTGTATCTTCACCATACCTCATGGCAAGTAAATAATCATTCCCTTGGCTGGATGATGTGTTTGCATAATTACCTTGCCCTCTATAATTGTTGTTGTTGTTGCTTTGATTCCCTTGTCTTTGAGCTCTATGATAGCATTCATTTGCAAAATGACCGGGCTTACCGCATACAAAGCATCCATTTGAAGTGGCTTGTCCTCTTCCACCAAATCTTGCACCTCTTCCTCTATTTGTGGCTCTTCCACCTCTTTGACCTGCATTTTCTTGTTGTCCTTGACCTCCTTTGTTGCTTTGATATCTTCCTCTTCCTCTTGAAGCACCTCGGTTGTGTCTTCCTCTTCCTCTACCTGCATACAACAATTGCCCTTGGCTATCCTTGGCGTTATGACCACCAAGGTTCATGTCCTCTGTCACCATGAGAGTGATTAGTTGATCAAAATCAGGAAGAGAGTCCCTTACATACACTGAAGTTGTGAAAGCCCTCCATTTTTCATCATCCCTAAGTCCATTTAGGGTGTGGGCGACAAGATCGTCATCATCTAGGGCACAACCGATTGACCCTAGTGCATCTGCAAGCTCTTTAACCTTTAATATGTAATCATTAGCACCTTGAGAGGGGCTTTTTCTAAGATTATTTAGCTCATTCTTGAGCTGAATTTTTCTAGCTTTTGTGGAGGTTGAATACAATCTCTCCAAGCACTCCCACACCTTCTTCGATGTATCCAAATCTTGAATATGCCCTACCATAGAGTTGCTAATATGCTGAGATAGAATGAAAATGACCCTTTTGTCCCTTTCATCCCACTCTCTTACTGCTCTTCTCTGGTCATTGGTTGGATTTACCTCATCTATGTAGGGTTTTGGCTCTCCACCACTCACAAGTCCCCACAAACCTTTCCCCATCAAAAAATTGCTTATTCTAAATCGCCACGATTGGTAGTTTCCTTTTTCGAGCTTCTCAATCTGAGCATTGAGATCAGCCATGGTTCCTCCTAACTCTTTTGAACCTCCCCCTTGATGCAATGAAGTTGAAAAGGATGGCTTTTACCTCAAAAAATAGAGCTACTCCTCTTGATGAAGCTTCGTCTTTGATTTGATGATGTATTTGCTTCCCCTTGTTGTTGACGTGCCTGTTCTTTGCTTCCTTCCTTCAAAATTTGATGAAGTCTTCACTTCACTTCAGTAGCTCCTTCTTCTCTCTTTGATACTCCACTTATAGCTCTGATACCACTGTTGGAGGATAAACACTCCTATGTGCACAACAAAAGCAAATGAACCCTCCTAGGATCCTGAAATTTTTCAGACATAGGCTCTGTATTTTCTAAATTTCTCTGAGTATATGCAAAGACTGAAAATGCTATTTTGCAGGCATAAACTAGACTTTAAGAGCTTTCAAATGAGAGTAAAATCACTCCATTTGAATACTGGATGATGCCTCAACCAGCTGCAACAAAACAGACAACTTGATCTCTCCACAGAGTATGAGCTAACTAGACAGACACTGTTCTGGACATTTCTCTGCACATGTGCAGGCACTGAACCTGAGACTTATACCAGACAAAGTAGAACTTATAAGCTTTCCAACAAGACAAAAATCATTACAAATGGATTCTGGATAAAGGAGAAAAAACAATTACAAGACCGGGGGGTCTACCAAAAACATCTAGATAGATAGAGTGTGTAAAAGTGAAATTTCTGCAAAATATGCAGAGAACAGCTACTAGGGGGTGTGCTTAAGCAAGGGGGCAGCTTGGGCACATATTTCCACGACTCTAAGTCATAATACAACTCATTAGAGGTTTTAAAGACCACCTACTAACCTCTTTAACCAATCAAAAACATATACATGTCAAAAGTGAGGTCCAATCACATCAAGAGGTGAGCTAAATCTTCTCTAATCAACTTCTTTCCATTATGGGCATAATTGGATGCCTCAAACTCGTGGAAATCAGCCTCCTTTGATTGTGGATGATGTGGAAGGTTCAATTTGGGGCATGTTCCCACACTCTTGAGCTTGAAAAACTTTCAACACTAGCATGGTATACCGGATTAGCTGCTAGATGTAGTGAGCTTGTGTTGTCACCCAAAATGTGAGGTGTTGAAGAATGAAGTCCAAGATCTGTGTACAAAGACTTTAACCACATGATTTCTTGAGTTGCATTAGCCAAACCTCTATATTCCGTTTCAGTAGAAGATAATGCCACGGTTGGTTGCTTCTTCGATGACCAAGAAATGATTTTTGAACCTGCAAACGATATATACCCGGATGTGCTTCTTCTATCATCTCTAGATCCGGCCCAATCTGCATCTGAGTAGACCTTTAGCTCATTATTTGAAGTATATGAATAGAACAAACCTTCATTCATGGTCCCCCTTAGGTACTTGAGGACTCTCTTGGTCGCTTCCATATGTGGTCTTCTCGGCTTATGCATAAACTGACTCAATATGCTAACACTATAGCATATATCCACCCTTGTGAGTGTTGCATAGTTCAAACTTCCAACCAAGCTTTGATAGTTTGTGATGTCTTCAATTGGCTCTCCTTCATAAGCACTAAGCTTATGATTTTGCTCCATAGGTGTACCTGCACACTTGGTATTTTCCATCTTGAATTTGATGAGCATGTCATGGACATACTTCCTTTGTGTGATGTATATACCTGAATCTGTGTAGATCAACTCCAATCCAAGGAAATAAGTGAGTGGTCCAAGGTCACTTATTTTGAACTCCTCCTTCATTTGACTCTTTACCTGTTTGATTCCTTCAAGATCATTGCCTGTGATAATAATATCATCAACATACACACATAAATAGATCACTTCAGATCCATTCCTCTTTATGAACAAAGAGGTATCCGCTTTGCTAGCTTTGAATCCTTGGTCCTGCAAATAAGTCACCAATCTGAAATTCCAAGCTCTTGGAGCTTGCTTCAATCCATACAAAGCTTTCTTTAGTTTACATACATAGTAAGGATGATGTGCATCCTCATATCCAGGAGGTTGTGCCATATACACTTACTCAGAAATCCATCCATTCAAGAAATCATTCTTTACATCAAGTTGATAGAGATTCCAAATTCTAGATGCAGCAAGACTAATGAGAACCCTAATTGTAGGCATTTTTGCAACAGGAGAGAAAGTCTCCTCATAATCAATACTATGGGTTTGAGCAAACCCTTTAGCAACTAACCTTGCTTTGTGTCTATTTATACTTCCATTTGGATTCCTCTTGATTTTGTATATCCATCGAGATCCAATTACCTTCATAGATGGCTTGTTAGGTACAAGCTCCCAAGTGTCATTCTCCTTCAAGGCTTCCATTTCTTCATCCATTGCATCTCTCCAAGCTTTCTTGCTTTGTGCTTCTTCAAATGTGACAGGTTCTTCATTGGTTGAATCCTTTGCAATGTAGATTGAGTGCTTGGTGACCAAAGAAGTATCATAAACAAACCTCTCTGGTTTCTTCTTCTCCCTTGAAGACCTTCTAAGTGGTTGATGTGAGCTCTCGGGTCCATATCTAGCATCCTGCATCTTTGCTTTACCTTTGTTCTTTCATAGCTTTAGTCTTTCCAAGTCTTCTAGGTCAATCTCCGAATCACTTTCTTCAATCTACTTTGGCTCCTTTGGTTGAAGTGATGGAAAATCTTCAAGTCATAAGGCAGCTTCACTTTCCTGTCATCATCAAACCATGATTTGTTTTCATCAAAAATTACATCTCTACTCACAAAACATCCTTTATTGGTTGGATTGTACAATCTATATCCTTTTTGGTTTTGATCATAACCAATGAATACACACTTCTCTACCTTGGGATCCAATTTCCCTCTTACTTGAGAAGGAATGTGAGTATAGGCTAAGCATCCAAAGATTTTACAATGCTCTAGACTAGGTCTTCTTCCATTCCACACTTCATATGGAGTGGTTCCATCTAGTGACTTAGATGGAAGTCTATTTATGAGATATGTGGCTGTAGACACAGCCTCTGCCCAAAAGTAGTTTGGCAACCCCTTTTCGTTGAGCATGGACCTTGCAGCTTCGACAATAGCTCTGTTCCTCCTCTCTGCTACACCATTGAGTTCAGGTGTATACCTTGTAGTGACTTCCCTTTTAATGCTTCTTTCATGCAAGAAGGCATCAATTTAAGAGTGATTTTGTTGTCAGGATCTTATCTCACGCGCACACAGAGGTTAGGAACGCAGAAAACACACAGAAAAATAGAGACAACAAGAGACGAGACAGAACGCAAGATTGGGTGCAATCTCCCCCCATGCACTCTGTTTTCCACAGTCCACAAAGTGCATGTATTTATAGGAATTTTTTATTACATCGAAAAGAGTGGTTACATGAGAGCGGCTTTGAAAAGCAAGCGTGAAACTAAAAGTTGGTAACTTTTATAGAAAGCCATTGCTTTCAATAACAGAAACTGCGGTTTACAATGACCCTTATTTTAACCATTACTTTTCTAACTATTTCTAATAATAGAACCTTCTATGCGAGTTTATTTACAAACTAAATAAAGAATAATTTGGATTATTGATGTCCACCCTTTCACGCCTTGCACGCTCCTCACGAACCTTCAGCTTCTATATCAAAAACATCAAAAGAACATTAATACATTAATAATTTAACACTCCAACAATGCATTGTTCAACATATTCCATAAGTTATAACATGCCCCTCAGTTGAAAAAGCAACTGACCTCAGTTGATAAAATAATAAACATGGATAGCCAATCACATGTTCCATCACTGAACAGAAAAAAATAAGCATGTTCCATGTAAAAACACATGCATGGAAATGTTCATGGAGGTGTTAAGTTATTAAGAGTATCTATGAGATGCTGACATAGTCTTTCTAATGTATTTTGGCAAGCGTAACTAGAATATGCTCCTATAGAATAAATTTGATATGTAAATGCATCACATATTAATAAAAAAAATAGACTAGTGAAAAGGTTGTTGTTGCTGACATGGTTGCTTCAAACTGATCATTTTGATAAGCAATTGGTACTCTTTCTCTGCATCATGAGCAAAGGCAATGGCTTCATGAAGTGATGTAGGCTGGCATGAGCGAAGCTTTGCTTTAACCTCCTTATCTATCCCATCATCATACTTCTTCTTCATAGTATCATTAGAAACATCTTCAAGCAAGCGAAGAGTTACTAAGTATTGGTAGAACCGATCCGTATAGGTTGTCAATGTATCACCTTCCATCCATGTAAAGTTAGCCCAAAATTGTCGAACATGTAGGTTGAACTGTAAAGGTAGAAACAAATCCTTAAACTCTTCTTGAAAAGCCTTCATGTGTGTGGACAATCTGCACTATGACAAAGATCATTCCACCATAGCTCAGCTCCTCCTACCAAATAATTGGTAGCAAACTTGATTTTCTTATTTTTTGAATATGACTCATCCAAATAAAAATCGTCGAATAGAGAGAGCCATCACATGACAAATCGGCCATCCTTTCGTCCATCAGATTGAAGCATAGCATAGCGTTCTTGAATAGCTTGTTGAATTGCTTGAAGTTCTTGTTGCATAATCTCTAATTGTTGCTCGAATCAAACCCCAGGTAGAGGTGAATTACTCTAATCCTCCATGGTGCTCTTGGACCCTTAAGCTAGTGCTTTCCTCTTGGGATGTACCCTCAGGGAAATGTACCCTAGCAGAATGAACCCTGTCTGGATGTACCCTGGTGTACCTTGACAGGATGTACCCTGTCTGGATGTACCTTGGTGTACCCTGAGAAGTGTACCCTGATAGGATGTACCCTGAGACGTGTCGCATCGCGTCGCACCGTGCCACCTTGAAAACTAAGAAAAACTGCAAGTTATGTTAAATAAGAAAGGAGAGAACTAGAGTGACAACTCCAAGAAAGAGTGTAGTGGTAAAAGTACTTCCCTTGTAAGCAGGAGGTTGTGGGTTCAAATCCTCCTACCTTAGGGAATCTAAAACTCTCTATTGCCACTCAAAAATAAAATTGCCTCGCGCGTAGCCAACGGTCACCAAGGGAGCCTTGGGTGCCAATGTTGCCAATGTATTGTTGTTAAACGCTATGTTCTAACTGTCAGAACGCGTTTAAACGTTATTTGGGTTCTTGGGAGTGGAAGGGGTCTGTAAAGACAGAGGCCCTATGCTTGTTTCCCAATATACCAACACTCAAGATGTCATCAAGAATTGGTATCCCATTCTCATTCTTTACGGTTCATCCTTGTAACTCTATCAGAGTCTACCGAACACATTGTACCAGACTATCAGTAGCGTAATACTGAATTACCTCAAAACCCTTTTTCCGAATACACATTACTATAACATTCGGAACCATAACAGTAGTTCAACCTTCACCGAATAGCACTCACAATCGAACAAACCGAAGACACAGAAGGACTCAACAGTTCCAGACACACAGTGCTGAAGATTCAATACGTAACTTAGGAAAACCCTTACTGTAATTTTAATCTTTGCCATATGAAGCTAGACCTCAACACTGCAGACAACACAATACAGATCCGATTACCAGAACACTACCATAGCTACACAGACTTCACCAAACAACTGGCAGAACATTCCAAGAATGAGTACTAACGCAATACGCGAACTTAACACAACAATCGCAATAAGGATTCGCAGACGATTCACTTCAGACAACAGACCGAATGATCTACTAGATGTAGATGATACTCACAACCGCAATAGATACCAATAGACAACAGACAAGACGAGACACAGATACACACAGAATACTCAGAAATTGGGCAACAAATACCATAGTAACGCTCAGCTCTAATCACTGAGACAGACAGTCTGGTGATCTTTCCGAACGACTGAAGTTTCTTTTTCATTGCTTTATATAATATTACAAGGTATATGTGTAAAAACTTTTCGTACGTGCACAGTGATATAAAAAGATTCTTGATTTTACAACTGCCAATCTGGCGGCTGACTAACACTCTGGCACGGACGGTGGACTCGAACCCGTAGGTTTTTACAGAATTACTGTTCTTCTATAATGCCTTCTAAGTACATATTTCTGGCTAATCTAAAGGTGCGGGCGATCTTTTTCTTTAGAGTTTCTAACATTTGTTTGAGGGTATCCGGTTCTACTAAATGTGCATCTACTCTTACAGAACTTAATGCAATGGCTTCGGTGAGCAAAATCTCTGCTTGTGTCTGCAGAAAAGCCTCTTGTAAGTAGAAGTCGTTGGACAAAGCTGCATCTCTAGATATCTTCATTTCTGCAACCTGCTTCTCCATACTGATTACTCTTTCTTTTTGATTGTCCAGTTGATTTTCCCGTCTCTCGATCTTTTGATTCTGGAACTGGATGGTTCTGGAGTATGCGTCCCTTTCTCTTCGAAGATCTGTTATTAGTTTCTGTAATTGTGCTTCTAATGTCAGTTTTCACCGTAGAATGTCGTTTACCTCGTCGAATTCTATCTTACATCTCTAAAGTTCTTTAGTTTTTTTCATCGCCAGATCGTACTGTTCTTGGCCTCTTTGAACCACTTCATCGAGCTGCACTCTGGTCTCTTCTAATAGATTGCCTAAGGCTGCTCTGGCATCTTCTTTATCCTGTAGATCTAGCTTTAACTGATTGATTTCGGCCTGTGCTTCGCTTAATAACTTGTCCTTTTGGTTGAGATCTGCCAGTGCGGTATCTCTATGATTGGCAATTGTCTGCTTTTCTACAAGCTGGGCTTGGAGATGCGTAATTTGGGAGTGTAGTTGATGGTTTTCTGCTTTGACCGCATCTATCTCTTCCTGTAGAGGCGTGATATCTGCTTCTAGGACATCCACCTTGTGTTGTAACTCATTTCAGATGTTATCAGTGACTTCTCTCATCTGGATTGGCAATTGCTGTGATAAATTAATGAGCAGTTGCCCCATTGAAGCTAACTCAGAGAATACGGGGATGGATGGGAGTAGAGGAGGGTGACGAGGTTGGGAAGAGGATGCGGTGAGGAGTTGCTGTGAGTTCGGTGGGGAGTAGTTTGGAGATGAGGAAGAAGAGGCTGTGGGTTCATCAATGTGAATGGGTTGGATAGGGATAATGGGTTTGGTTGTGGGTGCGGGTGGATGAATAGGAAGAACAGCAGTATTGTTGGTTACCTTTTCCGTTTGTTGTGTAGTGTCATCGTTTTCGGCAGATGTGGCGTCGACTACTTTAAGCAGCTCTTCGAAAACTTGTTTGATGATATGTTGTCCCTCCTCTTGTCTTTCCTGCTCGGATTGCCGTTGGGAGGCTTCTTGTGATGAGCTTGTGTTAGACTCGCTGTGATCTTCTTGTTCTTGTTGCCCTTCTGACGAGGAGTGTGCTGATGATTTGTGCTGCATAGATGTTGCGGTGTCATGGAAGGTTTCTTCATCTTGCTTTTCTGCTTCCTTGTCACCTTCTTTATCTCCTTCGGCTGAACCTTGTGCTTCACTTTCAGATGAACTGATCCTGATTCTCTTCCGGCGGAAGAGTTGATTTAGCTCCTCTTCATCTTCTTCTTCATCGTCCTCTAGAAGTTGTGCAGATTCCTCATGGCGCAGAACAAGACCTCGGGTTGGTGGTTGTGCTGTCAGTATTGTCGGAAAAAGGAAGGATAATATGTGCGGCAGCCAGGACCTGGGCATTCCTCCCTTGTTTACCTGTTTGATGATAGTAACGCATTCTTTGTGAATGCGGTGGAAGAAGTAGGATGCAAAATTTACAGGTTCTCAGGCGGCTAAGTCTATGGCGGAGTAGAAGGGACGAGATATTCCATAAGTACGTTTCTGTAGGTTTAGGATAGCTACTAAGAACTGAAGGGTGGATCTTTCAGGTTCCGGTCGACATAGGATCGCGTATTTGTTTGACGAATACCTAGGAAATAATTGTATCATGGTTGCTACAGGGAGGTTCGGGCCATTTTCTCAACCTTGCGAAGGGAGTCGAAATGACTCAGCAAAAGTTTGGAAGGTGATTACGGTTCTTGTAGGTAAGGATGTGATCGTCCAACTCTGCTCTGTAGCAGGTGTGTTGGCGATGGCGGAGATGATCTGGGCAAAGAAGGGGTGGGATTCCACTGAATGCCAAGGCAGTTCAGCAAAATTGGATAGCCCACGGTTGCGCAGGAACTCTCCTACGTCGGCAGGGAGTCCATCACGGAAAGCGGCATAGTTAGCCAAAGCTTCCATGGCGCAAACAATGACAGCAAGCACAAAACGCAAACACACAGGGTATACACAATCATACAAAGCACGCAAACACAATAGCAATTTTTTTCGAAATGGAGAAGGTTAAGTAGATGCACTGTAGTGGAGAGTAATCAAAATTACTAATCATCGTGCGACGTTAAGATGATAACTTCTTAACTTCGATGTGCATGCATGAACAGCTCGAAAGGGCAGGGCGGTGGTGGACATAATTAGGTATCAAAACGTGGGTATTTATTGATTTATTTTATTAAGCTTACAAAAACAAAAGGAAAGAAAAGAAAAGAAAAGAAAACGCCAAAAGATGCAGCCAACCGCGAAACGTTTCAGTGTGGATTAGATGCTTGTTGATACGGCCGTAGCTTTGATCCATTTATCACCTTTGGAAGAGGAATTCCGCTCAAAGTGGTCAACCGAAAAGTTGCTGGGCCCACTTGTTTAGCAATCCGGTAGGGACCAAACCATTGTAACTTGAATTTGCCAGCAGAGCAATTCGACTTTGCATTGTAAAAGAGTACAAGTTGCCCCACCGTAAAAACTGGAGTCTTTAGATATCGATCATGTGTTCGAGCTTGTCTTAGCTGTACTTCTTGAATAGTCATGAAACTGTGCCATCGATGCTCGTCTAATTCTCTGAGTGTATCCAACCGAAATGATAGAGATTCTTCCGGTAGTAGTTTTCGATTGATGGCTACTCGTAAACTTGGCAAAATGATCTCCATTGGTGCTATGGCTTCTAATCCATAAGCTAGTTTGAAAGGGGTTAATCCTGTCGCTACTTTATATGTAGTCCGATATGCCCATAATACGACAGGTGTTGGGAATTGAACTCACAACCTCCCGGTTAGGAGTATGATGGGCTAACCACTTGCCCCAAAAGCCATGGTTGAGGATTACTTCCTAATCCACTCTCTTAAGGCGTGGTTCAACCATCTCCTACTAGGAGTATGTGACATTCCTTCCCCCTTAGACTGAGCATTGTCCTCAATGCTCACTTGTGGACCCTTCTAACTCTTGGACCCACTCTCCATGCATGAGTACTTCCACCAACCTCAAACTCCAGCACATGGACCAAATTTGGACCTATCTCACCCTCCGTGGGTGCCCAAATGCCCATGCGCCTTCATCCAAGGCTAGTTTCACACTCACCACAGATAAGCGCTTTTTCCAAGTGCCCATGGATGAGGCGCGAACCTCCGTCTCGCCAATTTCTCAACTAGGCTCTGATACCAATGTTGGGAATTGAACTCACAACCTCCCGGTTAGGAGTATGATGGGCTAACCACTTGCCCCAAAAGCCATGGTTGAAGATTACTTCCTAATCCACTCTCTTAAGGCGTGGTTCAACCATCTCCTACTAGGAGTATGTGACAGCAGGTAATAGTTGATCCCATCTTTCTGGTGCTTCCAGAATCAGTTTTCGAAGTATATTTATCAAAGTCTTGTTTGTACTTTCAGCTAGACCATCAGCACGAGGATAATAAGGAGAACTAAATTTATGCGTGACCTAGAACGAATGTGTGAGTACTTTCATTAAATTGTTTACAAAATGAGTGCCTTGATCTGTAACAAGTTCCAGCGGTAAACCAAAACGTGGAAAGACATCGTGCAGTAGACACTTTGCTACCGCAACAGCTGTAGCAGACCGTAAAGCTCAGGCTTCTGCCCATCTGGTAGCATAATCAGTACATGTCAAAATATAACGATTATTACTGAGTATTGCTGGTGGAGTAATAGGTCCAATAAAATCTAGACCCCATTTCTGAAAAGGATCTAATGGCAGGACACGTTGTAGAGGGAAAAAATGGCGTTGTAAAGGTTGTCCAGTCCTCTGACAATTATCACAATTTTTGACAAACTGCAATACATCCCTGTTCATAGTAGGCCACCAAAGACCACTCTGCAAAATTTTCCGGTGTGTTAAATCTGCAACAAAATGGCCACCGGAAGGAATTGAGTGAGCCAAAGTAATAACAGAATTAACTTCGTGTGGAGGGATACAACGAAGTAAAATTCCAGTGTGATCCATATAGTATAATTGTCCAGCAAAGAACCGAAATTTGCGACTGTATACTGCAATTTTTCTACGCATGGCAAGGGGTGTTGCAGAAGGAAGACATCCATCAGTTAAAAAAGTTAATAACTGATCATAGTAATTAGTTGTCACAGGAGGATCTGCATCTTCATTATTAGCTGGTTCAGAAACATAAATTGCTGGCGTTGTGTCATCCACACCAACCAGAGCTTCACCGGAATCTAAGCAAGAAAGGAAGTCTGCCAAGGCATATGAACTGCCTGGACGATGAATAACTTCGTAATCAAACTCTTGTAAAAGCAGAACCCATCCCGCTAATGACCTCCTAGATGCTGTTGCCGAACCAGATAAACAAGTGCAGCATGATCTATATGAAAAGTAAATTTTCGGCCAAGTAAATAATGCCTAAATTTCTTGACAGAGTACACTAAACCTAGACATTCCCTTTCAGTTACAGAGTAATTCTTTTACGCAGGGGCAAGCCTTCGACTTGCATAGTAAACTGGCCTGAACCATTTATCGGTTTGTTGCATTAGAATGCTCCCTATTGCTATATCTGAAGCATCAACAAATACATGAAATGGGCGATCCCAGTCAGGAGGCTGTAAGATTGGAACCTGTGTTAGTAATCCCTTTAGACGATCAAAAGCAATTTGACAGTCCGGGGTCCAGTCAAACTGTTTAGGAGTCTTCGTGATTAAATGATTGAGTGGAATGGCTAAATGAGCGAGCCATCATAAATGACGACCATGCCAGCAGACTTGACCCATAAATCTCATGACTTCTTTTGGTGTACTAGGAACAGGTGCTCCTAATACAGCTGCAACCTTATCCAGGTCGACTTGTATGCCCTGTGCTGATACAATATGGCCAAGTAATTTACCACATGAAACCGCAAACACAGATTTGTTTGGGTTTAAACAGAGTCTGCATTCTCTGCACTTCTCAAAACAACACCGTAAATGGGACAAGTGTGCTACCATCTTACCAAATAACGAAAAATCATCAAGATACACTTGCATAAATGAGGTAAGATAAGGTGAGAATATCTCCTGCATGCATCGCTAAAAAGTACTAGGGGCATTTCTTAACCCAAACCACATAATAGTACATGCGAAAACACCCCAGTTGGTAATGAAGGCGGTCTTCGGTATATCCTGTTCAGCCATCCTAACTTGATTATACCCACTGTATCCATCTAGGAATGAATACATTTCATGTCCTGCTACTCTATCAAGCATGGTATCAAGAAAAGGTAGCGGAAATGGATCGGGCACCGTAGCTGCATTCAGTTTTTGGTAATCCACACATATTCGTAACTGCTTATTCTTTTTAGGACAATAACAATTGGTGAGATCCATTCAGCGTGCTCTACTGGTACAATGAATCCAACCTTCAATAACCTGTCCATCTCTAGCTTTACCTGTGATGCATAGTTCGGGTTCATCTGGTAGCTGGGGTTGTTTGATTGGCTTTGCTTCTGGCTTCAGCATGACCCTATGTTGGTAGATGCACGGGTCCAGACCTTTCATATCTTTGTAATCCCATGCAAATACATCAAAAAATTCTCGAAGTAGTTGGATTAAATATGCTTGAAATAACTCAGGTAAGCTTTCCTTTATCTTAACAGGACATGGATTTTCTTCATCCCCTAAATTGTAGGTGATCAGCTGATCTTCTGGAACATAGAATTATCGAGGCTTCTCTGTATCCTCAGCTGGCTTAAAAAGTTGTTGTAGATCAACGTCATCTATGGTAGCCTTATCTTCTTTCGTATCTTTTTCTGTTACAGACATCACCGTACAAACTGCAGGATTCCAATTATCTACAACAGATTGTAGATCAACAGTTCCTAGGGAGATCAAGTCAATGTTATTTTTCAGAAACTCTTCTTCTTCATCATCTGACAACCCATCTAGCATATGGACTGGTTCTGCAAAATACAGTCTAGCATGCAACTCGCAAGGTTGTATAGCATCTAATTTTACAACGTATTTACGATTATTATCTTTGAAAGTGAGTTCTTGTGCACACCAATCTTGTATCACCTTAGCTTGCTTCAGCCAAGGACGGTCGAAAAGGAGATTATAATCAAGGGTGGATTCCGGTACTTCTAGTACGACAAAGGTCATCTTAAATGTGGTACCCTGCAAAGTTATTGGTACATTTTGGACAAGTCCTACTGGATGGACTCTTGACTGGTTAGCCATTCTGACAAAGAACTGAACTGGTTCGATTTCAGTCCATCCTAACTTCTTACACAGTGCAGCAGTAGCAATGTTGACTCCAGATCCTCCATCAATTAGTACCTGTGTAATTTTATGATTTTTATACCATACCGTAATTAAGGAACCGAATGATCGACCGTAGAATCAGGTTCCGGTTGCACTGTCGCTGTGGCTGGAATGCAAGAAGGTACAGGACTCAACTGTTGTTGGAATTGCTGCCGAACTCCTGGTACTAGTGCAAGTAATTGGCCAAGAGGAAGAGTAATGGACACTTTAGATAAATTTCCCAGGCCTTATGTGATTGAATTGTGTTCTCCACAGATTCTGAAGATGATGCACCGATTGAAGATGATGTATCTGGTGAAGATGATGTGCCTGCTACTGAATTAGAATCTTGTTTTTGTGTTCCTTCCTTGGTTAGCGGAGCCTGGGTCACCGGAATAGGATCTGGAAACACTGGAGGTTCGGCGGTGGTCCATTGACTTGCCTTATCATACATCCTTTGTTGTTCACGTATGCCTGGTTCAAATACTTCTACTGCTGGTTGCAGTTGCTTACCGGATCGGGTCTGAATTACTGCACGCGTTTAAACGTTATTTGGGTTCTTGGGAGTGGAAGGGGTCTGTAAAGACAGAGGCCCTATGCTTGTTTCCCAAAATTACGTCACAACACACAATATACCAACACTCAAGATGTCATCAAGAATTGGTATCCCATTCTCATTCTTTACGGTTCGTCCTTTTAACTCTATCAGAGTCTACCGAACACATTGTACCAGACTATCAGTAGCGTAATACCGAATTACCTCAAAACCCTTTTTTCGAATACACACTACTATAACATTCGGAACAATAACAGTAGTTCAACCTTCACCGAATAGCGCTCACAATCGAACAAACCGAAGACACAGAATGACTCAATAGTTCCAGACACACAGTGCGGAAGATTCAGTACGTAACTTAGGAAAACCCTTACTGTAATTTTAATCTTTGCCGTATGAAGCTAGACCTCAACACTGCAGACAACACAATACAGATCCGATTACCAGAACACTACCATAGCTACACAGACTTCACCAAACAACTGGCAGAACATTCCAAGAACGATTACTAATGCAATATGCGAACTTAACACAACAATCGCAATAAGGATTCGCAGACAATTCACTTTAGACAACAGACCGGATGATCTACTAGATGTAGATGATACTCACAACTGCAATAGATACCAATAGACAACAGACAAGACGAGACACAGATACACACAGAATACTCAGAAATTAGGCAACAAACACCATAGTAACGCTCAGCTCTAATCACCTAGACAGACATTCTGGTGATCTTTCCGAACGACTGAAGTGTCTTTTTTCATTGCTTTATATAAGATTACAAGGTATATGTGTAACAACTTTTCGTACGTGCGCAGGGATATAAAAAGATTCTTGATTTTACAACTGCCAATCTGGCGGCCGACTAACATTGCCTAAGTTATTGCCTTAGTCGATGCCTTAGTCAACACCTTGGAGTAAGCCGAAGGAGTAAACGTAGGTTCTAGTTCTGGAACTAGAATAGAAACAAAAAACAGAAACCAGAAACCATTGGAACAGAAATAGAAACAGAAACCAAAAACCAGAAACTAGAAACTAGAATAGGAACAGGAACAGGAACCGAAGATGGAGATGAAGATGGAATCAGAATCACGAACAGAGAACAGAACCCTCCGTATTGATGCGTGCAGAGCCCTGATACCACTATTGTCAGGATCTTATCTCACGGGCACATAGAGGTTACGAATGCAAAAAACACACAGAAAAATAGAGACAACAAGAGATGATATAGAACACAAGATTGGGTACAATCTCCCCCCATGCACTCTGTTTTTGACAGTCCAGAGAGTGCATGTATTTATAGGAATTTTTTATTACATCAAAAAGAGTGGTTACATGAGGAGCGTTGTCGTCGGGATTTTCTCTCCTCTCTCACTTGTGAAGGCCTACAAAAAACATATTTGGTGAAGATAGCCGGAATTCCCCGAGAAGTCCAAGATGCATCAAGGATGTCAAAGGAAGCTCACATACAAAGTTTCAAAGAAATCAAGAAAGTCCATGGTAGCGGTCAAAGCTGGTAAAAGCTGGTCAAAGTTGGGAAATTAGGGCAAAACTTTCATTGTCACCAAATTAGATGAAAATTCATATACTTGTAAAGATTGTCAAAGGCAGTCTATAGCCCAAATTTCAGCAGAAAATGGATTTTGTAGCACATTGATATGCTATGTTCATTTTGTAAAAATGTAATTTTTCTAGTTTGACCCTACAAATTCTTGTATAGAAATTTATGTTAGCCATATGGTTTGGCATGTATAAAGATCATATGTGGCTACATATTTGTACAAATTTTCAAGGCCATCAGAGCTTCCTAGAGACCTTAATGCCACCTTGCAAGCTTCCAAATGTAGTCAAACTTGTACAAGGGAGATTCAGATGGGAGTTTTTTCTGCATATTCCTAAAGGAGATCTTTGGAAACATAGTCCTACAAAGTTTCATCTTCATCAAAGCCTATTTGGAGGGTCAAAGAGTACAAAGTCCAGTTTTCAGGATCACCGCAGTTTTCTAGTTTAAGCAAATTGAAGGGTTGAAGGGCCACCACATGGTGAAAGCTGATTGAGCCATGTTGTACGATCAAGATGAGCTCATATTCAAGGGTGGAGATGCACTTATGCTTAAAGCAAGGAGGATCCACGAGTTTTTCCATAAAAGAAGACTTTTTTACAATTAAAGATCAATAATGTAGTGTTTCTCCAAAAAAGTGGCTTATCTTATCCGAATTGATGTCAGCACTGATCCGACGGTCCAGATCATCCCCAGATCCAATGGTGGAGAATGAGGGCGCCTAAATTTCACTCCTTTACACTAGATTTGATAGAAAGAACAATTCGAAGCCATTGATTTGATTAATCAAATGGTTTGTAATCGAAAGTAGTGATCCTAGAGTTGAGAGTTGATTTCTCTAGATCCAAGGGCCCAAATTCATTCAAAAAACTATATAAACCCCCCTCCAAACTCCTAGAGCATCATGGTTAGGCATCCATAGGGCTCATGCTAGCTTACGGTTTCCTTGAGACGATCACCCTCGGTTGAGCGAGTGAGGGATCCAAGGTGAGCTAGTATGAGTATAGAACCTAGTTTCAAATTTAAGTTAGAACTCCAATCTAGGATAGGCTCTTGAACCAGCATCTCTATCTTGACTCACCCTCGGTGGAGCGTGTGAGTGAGTTAGAGCTGATTTTAATGAGTCTTAGACTTCTTTAGTTAGACGTTACGAGCCTAGACAGACATAGGGTCACTGGAGTGGAACTCACCTTCTTACGTGTGTGACATTCAGTTGAACTGTCATGGTTTAAGGGTCGGAACCACCTTTGATCAGTAGACTGCTTAGCATGACGTACCACGACGATATTTTACATGTAACTTAATTCAAATCCTTTTAATTCATGTCACTTGTCACTTGTCTCTTGTCTCCTCTCTCAGTCTCTTAAGTATTTTTACATGTCTTCTATTTCTTCTATGTGTGAAGAAGGCTCCGCAGTACTGCGTTGAACCAGTGAGGATGTTTCTTTGAGCTTGTGAGTAAACTCTATCAGCATAATTCACTTGCATGCATATAATCCATACATACCCATACATATTGATTAGTTTATGAAAGTGTATAAGAAGCTCCAATATTGTACCATTCTTCCTTTCGAAAACTGGTTTATGTGTAAGGGTTCCATCTATTCTCAGTCATGCATACATATCATCCAAAGAAGACTATGCATATGGATTGGAATTAGGAAGTGTTTAAGAAGCTCCTTCAATGGACCATTCTTCCTTCCAAATTTCATTCGTATGTATGGTTCTCTTTCATTCTTATCATTCATGTTCATAAATCTAACTTGCACTCCTACATTCCTATTCCCATAATCATTTCAACATCTCTCTCTTCTCCATACTCAACATTAATTTCACTTCATGTCCTTAAACCTTCCAACATTCATTAGCTTCATACACCCTGTGTGTGCCACGACCGGACCCGATCCACCTGGATTGCGATCACCTCCACATTGAAACCACGACGTGAAACGCTTCATGGATTTGCTTCTGATCTTGTTGAGAGGTTGTGATCCATATCCTTTGTTTCATAATTTTCATCCTCATCATATCATCATCATCAGTCTTGAGTGTTGCACTGGAATTCTCACAGTATCGTGCACATCTTCGTCGTGAAGTAAACACATTTGTGAGAGATCTAGAGCATCGTGCATCACTTGCTTATTCACATAAGATGGAGGAAGGATTCAAATCCCTTATTGTTGAGAAACAAGGCCAAAGAATAGTCTCTTCTATGTTGAGAGAGAAGGGAAAATTCAATGGCATCAACATCACAAGCTACTTAGATTTGTTTGAAGAGCAAGCTATGATTTTTGGTCTTCCTGAAGATCTTTTGATATCATTCTTTGAACGAATTGTTGATAGCTCTATCATAAACCGTGTCACTCAATATGATAGTCTTCCTTGGAGTGGATTTTAGAAAGGAGATGCTCAAAGAATTCTATCTTGAAGATTATAGCCAACATAATCGAGATGGATTCTTACGATGGGTCAATTCTCCAAAGCCTAGTAGCTCTATTACTCACTTACAAAATGAGTATATTAGACGCTATGAACAACTTCCTGATGAGGATAAGATAACTTTGGAACCTGATCTTGTGATCAATTTTCTTAAGCTTCTTCATCCTGAAACTCGTAGGGAAGTTGAACGGCGATTAGAAGAACCAGATAAGCGCTATGGTCTTACTGACAATTGGCAAAAGTGCGTAAAGTAGTAGAGGCTGTAGCCCATAGACATCAAAGACAATCCATGCTGTATGAGCAAACTAGTCTTCCTCAAGCTAGCCTTCCACAAATTAAGGAGCAATTTAGAGAACAATCCCATGCTATGCTTTTTGACTCTACTCCTATTCCTCAAATGATGGAGCCTACTCAAGGTTTTAAAGTAGAGCCAAATAAAAGTGTAGTTGAACAATCTAAGTGGATATTCTCACTAAGCAAATGGAAAGTCTTATTGCTACACAATCCAATTTGGCCAAGACTATAGATGCTTTACAATCTAATTACACCAAAACTTTCCAAAATCAAATGAACCAATGACTTTTCAAGAGCCTAATCAACATGTTATAGCTACCAATCAAAATCCACAAGTAGCTCCTACTCAAGCATATCAAGTTCCTCCAATGCAAAATCCTCATCCTCATCCTCATGTGCAAAATCCTCAAATGTATCAAAACCTGTATCCTCAAGCTTCTCTAATAGCTTTTCAAAATCCTCAAAATCAAAATTTTCAAA